>CATIWJ010288334.1:0-25351 GCA_949640765.1 Croton laevigatus | reverse complement strand
AGATACATAAATTATTTGTTGATAAACTGTATTAAAAGAATTAAATTTGTTGAACAAATACTGGGTAATCTGCAGGGTATAATTTTTAACAACTATATGTTAGTTATTCTGGAAGGGTAAAAAACCAATGGAGCCCTGTCTCCAATCCATTTAATTAATATCTAAGCCAACTTTAAAAAGGTTGGAACACGTTGCATAATTGGGAATTGATAACACCATCCTCCTAAATCATTGGAATAGACAGGTCGAATCTCACAACCAGTCGGTTCGGTTTTTCGCGGACCGTTCGGTCGAACCCAAGTTAGGACATCGGACCATCATCCGATGTCCGAAGACGATATCACCAAGATAGCGGCCGATACCAGAAAACCTTCATCCTACGCATCAATCCGGAAAATGCCAAGAGCAGACCAAAAACTGACATGTTAGGACTACTGCAAAACCGTACACCGACAAAGCCATTGAAAGTACTAGAGGAATGTCAGGAATTGTCAACCCGTACTATGACAATCGTCAGGGGATTCCTTGCTATAAATACCAAACCTCGATTACTGTGCCAGGTATCACATTCATTGCTTTCTCTGATTATTCCTCTCTGAGCTAAGCAAATCCTGACTTAAGCATCGGAGCGGCGGCCTAAGGGCTTCACCCGATCTTACCTCTTCTCGTGTGCAGGATCGATTCGGTATCTCTCAAGATTTTGTCTTCCGACCCTCGCTCCGGACGGTCCGACCTTATTGTGGTTCTCTTTTAGTGGTTCGGAACATCACAACTCAATTAATTTGCTGGGCCAAAGCCGAAATTTCCCTAAAATGGTTAAATTTTGAAGACACCATTAGCCTCCAAAATATAACCAACAAATCATAAAAACCCAAACAATGAACAAACAAGTTTGGTAACGAACCAGTTACCTTTAACGTTATGTTTATAATTATAATAACGCCTAATTCAAAACAATAATCAATGAATCTCCATTCAAATCTAACGGTCATTATCACACCATCATAAACTCTTCTGCTCGCACGCAAATATAATTTTTTAATTTCTCTTCTTCTCTGTTTCATACTCTCTCTCCCTGTCATTACCCGCCTTACATGGCACTCACTACATTACAAGTAGTATTACTCTACACCCCAACCACCGTATCTTTTCCCTTCTCTTCTCTGTCTCCTCCTCCTTTCATTTTCTCACTGCTCTGTCTCCTTCGTAAAACGCGTCTTCTTCTTTAACATTTCTCACTAAATCTCTGTTCAGTTAGATACGGACTCTGTCTTCCTTCTTTTTTCTTCCATTGAAATGTTGAGAGCTTCTTTTTAGGGATTTCTTAGGCAATGCCACCTAATATAAACTTAATACATCATCATATATATATTTTTTCTCTTTTGCGGAGAATGATTTCAAGCTTCTCCTGATCTGTCATCAGTGATTAAGCAGCTCCTGTTTCCACTTGTTGACTGTTACTTAGGGTTTCAAGCTAGCGCCACCCTAGACTGGGTTTTGAATTTGATTTCATTAATGCTGTTGAAAAATGCGCAGCATTAGAGCTCCGGCCACCAAGAGAACCACCACCTTGACGGTCAGTGTTCAGTTTATGGTTAGATTATTTACTACAGTTACAGTAAGTGCTTTTTGGTTTAAGTTCCGTTATATATGGCTGCTGCGGCTGCTGCTTTCAGGTTGCTGTGAAATGTAGGCCATTATGGGATAGAGAACGTGGTCGTGATATTGTTCGTGTTATTGACAATAAGGTGCGGCAGTGTATTTTGTTTATTTTAGAGTTGAGAGCTTTTCTTTTTTTGGAACTTATTTTGAAATTGAACTTTTCTGGCAGGAGGTGATTATATTGGATCCTGATATATCGAAGGATTACCTTGATCGTATTCAGAATCGAACCAAGGAGAAGAAATACTGTTTTGATCACGCTTTGGGTCCTGATTGTTCAAATTCGGTATATGAGATTCATTTGCTGGAAAATTTGATCGTTGTTGTGTTTTAATATATTTACTTTGATTCTTGACCATTTAATTGGAATTCTGGAGATATTTGTTTTCGTTGTTTTCTTCTGTTTTGGTTGAAGTGCAAAATATTCGAGGCAATATTTAGTAATGGATTCAACATGTAGAATTTTCTAGTTTGTTTATTTGACTTGCTTTGTTTGTTCAGGATCTCAATAAAAGATGTATTTCTTCTGTAGTCTCGGGAGTTGTTCAAGGTCTAAATGCTACCGTCTTTGCCTATGGTTCAACTGGAAGGTATTGAGTAAACAAGTATTATAGATTTTTGGAGTAAATGATTAATTGAGAGACATGGATTTATTTGTGGTCAATGCCCGGCATTCTTGGGATGAAAGTGTCTGAGTCATCCTTTTTTAACATTTTCTAGTGGCAAAACGTATACAATGGTTGGGACTAGAGAGGATCCTGGACTTATGGTTCTCAGTTTGCATACTATTTTTGGTCTTATAAAGAGGGACAAGAGCTCTGACGAATTTGAAGTCTCTTGTTCCTACCTTGAAGTCTACAATGAGGTGAGAATACCTTTCCAATTAAAGCAAGTTTGTAGATATGATAGTCGTCTTTGTTATTAACTATTTACACTTCTGGTTTTTACGAACTTAGGTTATCTATGATTTGCTTGAAAAATCGTCAGGCCATTTGGAACTAAGAGAGGATCCTGAGAAAGGCATAATTGTTGTTGGGCTGAGATATATCAAGGTTCATTCTCATCTAGTTTGTAATATGATCCGAATGTTTTGATCCAGATCATTAAGAATTGCAATATTTCCTTTTGAGTACTAGATTATACATACGTGATTTTTCAAATTGGAAGTTCACTTATATATGTTTTTGTTGTTTAACTACATGTAGATAATTTCAAAGTTGAATAGAAACCCATCATTAAGTGAAATTGATTGAAAACTTTAAATTGCTTTTTGAAGCGGCAAAGTCAAATATGAACTCATGATTTCAAATTATTACACTTTTTGCCTCTTGGAATCTTGGCTTTGTCACCTTGTTAATGCAGTAAGCCATTGCTGCATGTTAATTTGGTACCAGTTCATCATTGTCATCATCATCATTATCCTCTGAACGCTTTTTGTGTTAAAAAATCTTGGCTAAGTTAACTAATAGTAATATTCTATGATGTAATTTATTAGTTTTTCTGCATCTTGGTCTGGGATGTTTCCAGTTGTACACTATGTTTTGGGTGCTTACAGTCCTTAATGATGATTGCTGTTACGGCAGGTTCATTCAGCTGATAAGATCCTTGAGTTATTGAACTTGGGAAATAGTAGAAGAAAAAAGGAGAGTACAGAGGCTAATGCGACATCATCTCGGTTCGTAATTATCCTTTCTCACTCTCATGAATTCACTTTTGCTGAACCTGTAATTGAAGTGCCCGCTACTGTAATTTTATTGCATTCAGTGCTAGTGCCCTTTAATGAGCAGGGGTCAATTAGAATATTTTAACAGATGGCTGATTTTGTAAGCTTTGATTTCTTGTGAACTGTAACTTTATGAATTATATACATTAAAAAAGGTTCTCAGATTTGCAAATTAAAAATTGCAAATTTACAATCAGAAAATGTATCATGACATACTGCCATTCTTGGATGGAGGTTTCTCCATTGCTGCATAACTGTACCTCTGCAACTTCTAACCATTTTTTAGATGTACTCATAATGTCTCATTTGACCAGATCGCATGCTGTTTTGGAGATAATTGTGAGAAGAAAGCAGAGGAACAAATATCGAAATCAAATTGTGCAAGGCAAACTAGCACTCGTAGATCTTGCTGGCAGTGAAAGAGCTGCTGAAACGAATAGTGGAGGCCAAAAACTAAGAGATGGAGCTAATATTAACCGTTCTCTTCTTGCTTTAGCAAACTGCATTAATGCTTTGGGGAAACAACAGAAGAAGGGTCTCGCTTATGTACCTTACCGCAACAGGTATCTTATTCCACATTTTAATTTATTTTGCTGAAGAGAAGTGCAATAATTTGATCTAGGCTGAGTCCTTTGCAGTAATACAGCTAATATCAGTATTTTACAGCAAACTAACACGTATACTCAAAGATGGTCTGAGTGGTAATTCTCAGACTGTCATGGTAGCTACAATATCCCCATCAGACAGTCAATATCATCATACTATAAATACCTTGAAATATGCTGACCGAGCAAAGGAAATAAAGACACATATTCAGGTGAGATTATATTATTTATCCAGAAAAGTAGTTACTATGCATTTAGGTAACATGATTATTTAAAGGTAGTTTTTCGCTTTTGGTGATTCGACCACTATTCACTTTGAACATATCAATATTATTTCCTTTCAAATTCAATTTTGGATCATCTTTTGCTTGTGGCACTTTTCTCTGTTCTTGTGTTCAGCTAATAAGATTTTTCATATGTAAGATGATAAAAATTTTGTCCTTCCACTTTTGCAAGTGAAACAAAGGTCCTTTGTGACATAATATGATGCTTAATGCAGTTATTTATTTATTTTTGCGTGTTGTTCTTTCTTTCCACAACAACCCCCCCCCCCCCCCCCCCCCTTTTTCTTGGCTTTTCCCCACGTGTCATCAAGTTCTTTTATTGCTACCGTTTTCAAAAATCCCTTATTTTTCTTCAGAAAAACATTGGAACAATTGATACGCACACGTCAGATTACCAGAGGATGATTGACAGTCTTCAGGTAAGCTGTTGTATGCTTCTTATGTGTGTTATTTCAATTGGTACTGTCTATAAATTTGAATCACATTATGACATACTTGATAACTCAGATTGAGGTTTGCCGACTGAAAAAAGAATTGGCTGAAAAGGAATCCCAATTGAGTGTCAAACCTTCTGAAAAAGCTGCTGATAACGAGCTTTCATGGCTGGATATACTAAGTCATGAAACCAGTGAAAATGTTCAGGAAAGGATAAACTTGCAGAAGGCAATATTTGAACTTGAGGAGACCAATCTTCGTAACCGTATGGAACTCCAACATCTTGATGATGCTATTGCAAAACAGCAGGTTAGGTGATGCTAGGTATTTTCAATAAGATATCTTAGTATGTCATTTGAAAATTTTTCCTCAATTGCTTCAAATGAATGTATTGAGTGGGTATAACCATCAGGTAGCAAGAAATGTACAATGTCTAACCCAAGTCAATCTCTTCTTGGAGTGCATCTCACACTAGAAAAGAATAATTCACTTTGTAACTTTAAATGGGGGATAATTTATAACCACTTCTTTCTGTTCCTTTCTTGAAGGAGAAATGTAGCTCATATGGAAGAATCACTGAAAACGGAAGTCACATATAATTGTCTAGTTTAAATATAAATGCATAAACTCTTGTTGGAGGCACAAGAAGGAAGCAGCAATTTTAGAGTCTTAATTTGCAATAATTCTCACTTTTACGTTCTCTTCTCTAGGTTACTGAAAAGGAAGGAGCAGTTGTAGAAGCTTTGAGAGCAAGGCGACAAGTGATTCTTGATAACATCCGTGACAATGATGAGGCTGGCATCAATTACCAAAAGGTGAAATCTCTACTTGCACTGTCATGAGGATGCTAAGCTAAAATTTTTATTTTATCTTTTTATCATGTCATCAACTTTATTTCTTTGCAGGAAATCGAAGCAAATGAGAAGCATCGATGTCAACTGCAAGATATGATTGAGAAAGCCATTAGCGAGGATGGAAATAAAACTTACTTGCGAATTCTTAGTCAATACAGGCTTCTGGTGAGTAAAATGTTGTACAATTATTTGAAATTGAATGTTCTAACAAATGTGCTTCAAAAAAAAAAAAAAGTTCTAGCAAATGAATTTGTTTGATTCTTAAGTTAGGTAACAAATAGATCCCAAGTAATTTTCGCCCAAGGATATGTTTCTATCTTGCCAAGACATGTTCTGTGCACCAACATAGGATTTTGTTTTTGTTTTATGACCAGACTGAAAAATAATTTTGAACTGCCATGATTGCCATTTTGTTACTATTGGGGAATTGGGAACCAATGAATAATCATGTACGTGAAACTTTGGTTTTGTAAATTTGCAGTTGAGAGTTGACAATTACTCTAAATTTTTGTAGGGAATGGCTAACATGGAGCTTCAGTTTGAAATGGCAATGAGGGATCAAATAATCTACAACCAGCGAGAATCACAAAGAAATTTGTGGAATTTGCTTTTGGGTTTAGGGGTTGATGAGAAAGTTTTGTTAGACCTTGCAGCTAAACATGGAATAATGATTGAAGATCGGAACATGATGCCCCATCTGGGGATTTCAGATAGAAGGCAATACTCGGTTTCATCTTTTGGCATATTTGCTCCCACAGCCACTGGATACAGTCCATCCATTGGTCAATCAATTTCCAGATCTTGCATCTTTCAACAATGCCAAGATTTCGGTTTGAGAACATTTTCCAAGGGGCCTTGGGATCCCGGTCTCACTGTTTGCCGGGAAGAACATCACAGTTCTTACTACATGCTGTCTCATGATAAATCACCTTCAGCATACCTAAGACTTAGAAATTCTGACCATTGGGTTGGTGGCATGCCACTGTTTACCACACCCAGTAAAGATCCTCAACATTTGCGAAGATCATGCCCAGATTTGAGGACTTGGAGTTCTCCTTGTAGTGAAGGTTTTCCGTCTGCATCGTCTCCATATATTGATTATAGCCACAAATTAAAGGTTCGGGTTGATCATTATGCCAGAGTCCTTTAATTTTTCTAACATTTAATTTTTATTGAAAAAATGGCTCATGGTAGCGATGGACATTTTCAGATGTGAAATTCCATTTGTATTTGAACTTATGATATCTATATATCTATACAGGAGTCATGGAAGGATGTTTCAAGGCAACATCAATACAAGGATCCAATGGGTCACAGTCATGGCAGACCGAGGGGGAGTTTCCTCGGATGCAATCCATTAGAACAAGGGGGAACCCCTTCCGATGGTAACCGTATTTCTCAGCACAAGGAACCCTCTGGTGTTTCGAATATATCAGAAATTCCTTCATTTACAAAGGCAGGGAGAATCTCTTTTGTAACACCCACTTGACACCAAAATTCATCCCTTGTAAATAAATTTTGTATAGTTATCAGCTTCTTTCCTAATTTTTTGATATTTTTTGTTCTCATAAATTGTACATATGATTTGAGAGTATTCTCATGCGGGGCATGTGCAAAGTGATTCTTTTGTTTCCTCCCATCGCAGGGAGGTGCGGGAAGTTAGTTTGTAAAGTTGGGTTTACAGTTCTAACATGCTAACATGTAACCATGCTTGTTTATAGATTCTATTTCTGAGATAACCTTCTTTCCTTTTGGCTTCTGTTCTATTCATGTTATTGTGTAGGATGTATTTGGTTTTGCGTTGGAGTAATTCCTCTACAGATTTAATTTAATGAATTTTCTTATTTAAGTATGCTATTTTTCTTATAAAAAAATATATATTTTTTAATTTTTTTTTTATTTAGGGCTTCTCCAACGGTGGGAATTTTAACACCAAACACACCATCAATATTTGGGGTATGTTTTGTTATTATTTTTTCAAAATTTAATTTAATTTTTTATTTTATTGTGTCGCAAACTAATATAATATTAAAAAGAGAGAAGAATATGAACGATTTTTTTTTTTTTTTTGGGTTAAAAATAGTGATAACTATTGGATAATTTTACACAATTTTCATGATCTAAATTTGTATTAATACGGTATCTAATTGAAAAATTCTAATTGAAAAATTTGGATTAAAATTCGTGTAAAATATATAATAATACGTAATGTAATATACGTGTTTTAAAATATTTAAAGTACTCATATAAAATACGTGTTTAAAAACTTGTTTTTAAGTCAGACAAATCATGGAATTAGTTCTAAAAAATTCGGTCAAAATAGGGACAGATAATATGCATATAAAACGGCAGGGATATTATTGTGAATGGAGTTTAATAGGAGGATTTACTAACTATAGTGTAAACCATTGGACATTGGTTAGTAAAACTTATTTTTATCACAGTTAAAAAGAAATTTTTATTTAAAATTCACAATTTATCCATAAATATTAATGTAGAAAATTATAGTACAAATAATAAAAGGAAAGAAAACATTGGAATTGGAATCGTTTTTAGAAGCGAACAGGGGCATAACAAAACAGAGATCAGCAAAAACCTCGACTGTTTAAAACTTGTTACACAACAGTAACAAGTCTGAAAATCTTGTGTCATCAGTTCTTGGACTAAATCCGTAATCAACACAACCTACTTTTAATTTTACAATGTCCACCACAGACCCAGTCGATTCATTTAAACCCTACCATCTTACCCAAACCCTTACCGGCCACAAACGACCAATATCCGCCGTCAAGTTCTCTTCCGACGGCCGATTCCTCGCTTCCTCTTCCGCCGACAAGACTCTTAGAACCTACTCCCTGTCTCCTTCTAACCCTCCTACTGCCCCTCTAACTCCTCTCCATGAATTCCACGGCCACGAGCAAGGCGTCTCCGATGTCGCCTTCTCCTCCGACTCGCGGTTCCTCGTCTCCGCCTCTGATGATAAAACTCTTCGTTTATGGGACGTTACCACTGGGTCCCAGATCAAAACCCTAGTTGGCCACACCAATTACGTCTTCTGCGTTAACTTCAACCCGCAATCGAATATGATCGTGTCGGGTTCTTTTGATGAAACGGTTAGGATTTGGGATGTGAAGACTGGTAAGTGTTTGAAGGTGCTTCCTGCGCATTCCGATCCTGTTACTGCTGTGGATTTCAATAGAGATGGATCGTACATTGTTTCTAGCAGTTATGATGGTTTGTGTAGAATTTGGGATGCTGGAACTGGCCATTGTATGAAAACTTTGATTGACGATGAGAATCCGCCTGTTTCATATGTTAAGTTTTCACCCAATGGCAAGTTTATTCTTGTTGGGACCCTCGACAACACTCTGGTAAGCAAAAATTTTTTCCTTTTTCTTTCTTAAATTGCTTCTTTTGTTGGATTAGTGGTTGTTCCTTCAATTTGATGCTAAATTTTCAACTTTTATTATGTGAGCAGAAACGTAATAGCTGAAATTATAGTGAATAATGAGGTTTATGTTTTTTTTCCCCCTCCTTGAAACTCATTGATTTGAAGTTCAGATTGTTGAATTGTGACCCTTCGCTTGCGGAAATCTATTATTCTGTTTTGATGCTAAAGTTATAAACTTTTTTTATGTGAACAGCTGAAATTTTTTAGGGCATTATAAGGTTTATGTTGTTTCGAAAGTCAGTGAGTTGAAGTTCAGTTTTTGACAATGTTGAATTGTTACCTTGTGAAAATCGATCATTCTGTTTTGATGCTAAAGTTCTAAACTTTTTTCATGTGAACAGAATGCTAAGAGCTGAAACTTTATAGTGCATTACAAGGTTTATGTTGTTTTGAAACTCAGTGAGTTGAAGTTCAGATTTTGATAATGTTGAATTATTAACTTTCACTTGTGAAGATCATTCTGTTTTGATGCTAAAGTTCAAAAGTTTTTTTAATGTGAACAAAAAGCTAAGAGCTGAAACTTTATACTGCATTATAAGGTTTATGTTGTTTTGAAACTCAGTGAGTTAAAGTTCAGCTTTTCAAAATGTTGTATTGTTACCCTTCACTTTTGAAACTCGGACAATTTTAAAGTAGATTATTTCTATGTATCATGGAAATAAAACAGGAAGTTACTGTTTCTGAGCTTTAGGTAGATAATGTTGCTTCCTCAATGGCAAGTGAGGATATTACTCATCTGTATGCTTCTCTCTTGAAAATGTTTATGATAACTTATTGGTTCTTTGCTTCTTCATGTTTGTTTTCACTGTCATGAAAAAATTTGGTTTGATCAATTAAAAAATAATGCTTATGAGCATGCCAATCTTGTCATGTTATACCTTCTTATAAGTATAGTGGAATGTTCCCTCCAAAGTTATAAAATGCCTGAATTTGAAATTGATATGTAGCTGTTTCCATCCTGACAATGCTGGAGAACTTGAATTTGATTTCATTTTAACAAACTTTGTTGGAAGTGAATTTTCTATTGAGTTTATACCTTTGGTCGCTTTTCTTATTACACATGCTGGTGAAATCATTGTGTTCAACCATATATATATTGTCTCTTCATTCCTTGATACGTATCCTCGTCTTTGCATGTTTGAAGTTCTTAGTTGAGTGTGTAGAGCTTGGTGGGTTTTTCTCTCATGTTGATAAGAGATAAAACGGAGTGATACACTGTGTTAGATATTCTCAAACGTCTGTTTGTTGAGCCATTTCCTAACATTTTCCTGGTTTTCTTTGTGCCTATAATGCTTCATAATTGTTGTTGAAGTTCTGTTTGCATATTGAGCCTTGATATAGCACATTCTTCCAAAATTTCACGTTGATGGATGAATACCAACTGGTATACATTTAATTGAAATTAATCATACAATTTTATGTTTGGTTGTGCAGTTTAGTTTTCAGTTATCATTGATATTTTGTGCATGCAGAGACTATGGAATTTCTCAACAGGGAAATTTCTGAAGACATACACTGGACATACCAATTCAAAATTCTGCATTTCATCTACCTTTTCAGTAACAAACGGTAAGTACATCGTCAGTGGATCCGAGGACAATTGTGTGTATTTGTGGGAATTGCAGACAAGAAAAGTACTTCAGAAATTGGAAGGTCACACGGATACTGTTATTTCGGTAGCATGTCATCCCACCCAGAACATGATTGCATCTGGTGCTCTTGGCAATGACAAGACTGTGAGAATCTGGACTCAGGAAAGAGAATGATCATGTAAGGAAAATAATTTGACCTGTGCATATCATTTTCCTAAACTCAGTCCTATTCGTAGATGAGCTGCCTGTTGTACCCGCCAAATCCTTGTTTCAATTTTCGTTTTACTTAACTGCTTGGTTGCACCATGTATGTACTCTATAACATATGAGCCAGAATTGTAATCATTCTAGACTCAGGTACTAGTCCTTATTTAGGATACTGCAGGTTCATTCATTCCAAGCATGTGGCATTTGTTGTATATGTGCTGAGACTGTCTTGTTTGCTGGATTTTTTGTGTAAGAAGCAAGTTCATAGCATGGTTAAAGTTTCTTGGACTTATGTCACTCAAGTTTTTACAGTGTAGTTGTTACAAAAAAAAAAAAAAAGAAACAGATTAAACCAAATTGTTAACTGTTAGAGAGTGCATAGCAGAAGGTAATTAGAGTTTGAAATGTAACACTTGTAGTTAGGGCTGTGCATTGGTCGGGTTCGGTTCAACACTATTTATGAAGAATGAAGTATTCAATATGTATACTGTTATACTAGTTCAAATAGTAGAAAAAATACTCTATACTCTTCAGTATTATCAATTATAATATGTGAAACATCTTAAGATGGATCTCTTGCAATACTACTGATATCCAGATTATGATCAAAATAAAAAAACATATCATTCAAATTACAATGCTCCTGGGGTATGAAACCCCACAAAGATCATGAAAGAACCCACACACACTCCCATCAGGAGAGCGATCGAGAGTATGGAGATTAATCCCAAGAGTCGAGCCAAAATGCGCCAGCCAGTTAGCCGACAAATTCGCTTCTGTGTGTACATGAACAATCTGCACATCACAGAGTTTTCCATATGAAGCCTAGATTTCTGCAACTAAAATGGAACAACTGCCAAGATTTCAAGCAAAGCCTCCCATCCATCACCCATTGATGTCTCTGATCAAGCCCCCGCAGCTGCTCTACCAGAAATTGAGTTCGGAAGAACATAAAAATTAAGCTTAAACGCATTCGGGTTGATCATTATCCATAAAATAGTTCAAGATTTGATGACGATAACAGAATTCTTTCTGCTAAGTTTCGAGGCCGAGAGAACGATTCATAAAAAATCTATTGGTTACGCCATCGCCAAATTTTCCAAACCGCCACACCATGGTATGGGATAAGCTCCACACAATTTAAGTTTAAAAGAAGCCATCTCTGTGCATCAATACCAGTATTAAAAAAGAAAGAATTCCGCAAAGAGAGAGTTAAACAAAGAAAAAAACTAGTTCCAACAATTAATTTCAAAGAAAAACTTATACACTTATGCTAGAAAAACAAATAAAAGGGTCACAATCAACCACAACCATCCTATCATATAGAAAAACTAACAGTTTGCACCGATATGGAGAAGCTGGTTACATTCCAAAACAAGATGCAAGTATTCATGTAATCAAACTATTTTTTTTTACTAGAGATATATATTTCATTACTTTTCTAAAATTGATACAGCAAATTCATTTGAGCATCTCTATTACAAAAATAAGAACTATTTAATCCAGTTCTAGCTAGTTTATGTGCCAATCCATTTGATGATCTTGGTAAGTAATAACAAGAAAGCATTCTAACACCTGCGGCCATAATTTTAATTTCTTGCATCAAATCACTTAACTGGTACTGAACATCAACCTTCCTTTGGAAGGCTTCTGCAATTATCTTAGAATATGTAAAAATTGCCGCTAGTTGCGATCCTTTCCTAATCACCATCTTCATTGCATTTTTAACTGCTAGAGCCTCCAACAGAAGTGAATTGTTAATCCTTTGCTATTGATGCACCATTTAATCAATAATTTTATTTTCCTCCTTTTTAACAATAACCGCTATCTTTATGCACTGCTGCATCAACATAAAGAGTATATAAAAAAAAATTCAAATCAACAGTGAACAAATTTAACGAAGACAAAAAAGAGAGAATAAAATCTCTTAAATTGTCAATCGATAACTAAATAATAACAAAAGAAGAAGCTTAGTAGAAAGTACCTGCTAATCATTGGGGTTATTTCTTTTTGCAGTATTCAGTTCAAATTTCTATTTTTTTTTTTGAACGATGAGTTTTGGAGTTTATTTGTCAAATAACGATTTAAATTGAGGTTAACAGTGTTTACTTAGAAAATTTGTCTAATGTCCAGCGGTTTGGAACTCCGCTGATACAAAAATTTACCAAACGCCTACAAAATAGCTGATTGGCATGAAACAACTATTAGCCAGCTGTGTTAATCAGTTGAACCAAACACCTTTTACTAGTCTAGTACACTTAGTATGTTAAAATTTATTTTCATTTCAAAGATAGATTTTGCCACCAAAATCAACTGAGAAAAATTAGAGAACAGGGCCAAATGTAAATTCTGAGAAATTAGAAGAGGGCAATGCTAAATTATGGTTTAAATTTAGAGGTGAAAAAGATAATATAGGGAAGCCCTCCCAAGTCCAACTCCAAAGCCACCATAGTCCACACCTATAAACAACTCCAAAATTCGTTATATATAAATAATTTAAACTTTTTAAAACAATGGAAGACTTTTGCATATGAAAACAGAGGTATTCGACTTTATAATGAAGCCTCATTCTTAATAATATAATTGTTACAATATTCAACTCTTAGTATTACAATTACTTTGATTCCTCTTTACATCTATAATAATTTTGTAATTACTATTATTTTCGTAGTTAATTTTGAATTATGATTTGAAGGGTATGGGAGCCAGCTTGAGATGAGCGATGCCCAACAAGCAAAACCTATTAGCAACTCCTGCTCTGGCAACTAGAAATAGAATATATAATTCTCCACTTTTTTTTTTTTTTTCATTCCATCTCAATCCAATTTTCTCTATTCATAATTTCAGAGTTTAATTCTGAATCTTATTAAAAGAGGGTTTAGCACCTTATTCCACTAATCCTAAACCAACTGCTTGTTGGCATAATTCTATATATTTTTTTTAATTTTTAAATAAATTAAATATATTATCCTTATAAAAAACCCAAAAATTATTGATTTTTCTTGGAAGAGAAGAAATTATTGAAATTTAAAAACTAAAAATGTTATAAAATGCAATTAATTGAGGGTGAAAATGAAAAAGTATTTTATAAAATCTTAAAGTGCGACAATTATTTTTTAATAATAAAAAAAAATAATATCTATTTTTCAAAATTTATACATTAAATAATTAATTCTATAAAATTTCAAAGATTAAATTGTAAACTTTTTGTTTTCCAATTATAAAGGAAGTAGGTACTTATGCTTTTTTTTTTTTCCAATTATAAAGGAAGTAGGTACTTATGCTCAGTGGCGAGGCTAGCTTAGTGTATGTGCCCTAATGAAATTTTCCTACCATTTATACTTCTCGGAAATCAAATATTGAATATTTTCATTAACTAGTAACTTAATTAAATTTTTTCTAATATAAATTTTAAATATTAATTTGTATGCCGGAATTTATGTAATTTACTTATTTTTTAATGATAGAAGTCAATTACTCTTAAAAATTTTTATTGGGGCTCAGATATAAAAATTTATAAATTTAAAAAGAATTTTAGAACTCCCCTAAAGTTCTAATACTAACTTTTAATTTATTATTTAACATTTTTTTATAATTTATAAGTTCCAGGCCTCACTCTCTATATCAAAAACACATTGAAAAAAAATTTAGAGACTTGTTCCCAAATTAATAATTTATCTAATAATGGATATATTAATAATTTTAATTAACTTCCAACACACAAAAATTTTTAGTTAATTATAAAAAAAATTAAAATTAAGATACTACTTGAAAAAAAACTCAATAATAAATGATTGCCAGGTAATACACGCATAAAGACAAATTAGAGTTCTTGGCAAAAAAAAAAAAAAAATTATTGGTGCGTATTAAATACTTGATCCCACCTTGCCAAATATTTCGGAGCTAATATGTAAATAAACAGTAAATTTATCCAAACGAATCTTAAATAAATTATTAAATCAGTATATTTTATTCAAATGAATCTTAATAAATTAATAATAATATCGAAAAGAATTAATAAATTAAGGAATAGTCAATTATGATAATTAATTTGGAAGTAATTGTAAAATATGGGCAGCACATGCTAATTTTTCACTAATTCCAAAAAAATTGTAGCATGTGGTGATTTATGATACCTGGCATGACTCAATTTGAGATTAAAAGAATCTACTGTAGATTTGTACTTGCAATTTGGATCACCACACATGCTGCTCATCTCTACATAATTAATCAGCTTATTTAAATTAATTTAGTCTAATTTCACATGTTGAGCTTCTAAGTTTCAACCTACTTTTTCTTTCTTTAAGCCACATGTAATTTTCCAGCTATTCTCAATCTTTAATTAAAATTTTGAAAAATTAATTGTATGTTGATTTTTTTTATAGTAATTGTAAGTTGATTTACTTATTATGTGTTTGTTGGTAAATGGATAATATAGCTATTTAAAAATCTTAATAGGGTACGTACCATAATCGATTAGTTATGTATATATGTCTCATTATTTTAAAATTACAGAAATTTATTATTTAAAAACATTTCCAAAAGAATATAGGGCAAATTAAACAAATAGCACATTTTATAATTCTAATTTTACAAAATAGTACAAAATATGTTTAACCTAACAAATGGTATAAATTTTTTCGAAATTCGAAAATTGCTCAACCCAAAACACTTGACTCAACTTCCTCCTCAATGCGCTCCCAATTTTTTGTTGCCATTTCCAATCGACTACCAATAACGAAAAATGTTCCTTTTCTTCTGCTCTAATTTCATTTAAAGCAAACATATTGCTGCTTTAATTCAACAAATCAATGGTGGCGACTGTAGCGGGCACTGCTCCGATGAGTATGGTCGGTGTCGCACCAGCTTCGCGCGCAATGCTTCACTAGGCATTGTCGTAACTTGAGCAACATGCTTAATTTTTGCTCAACAAATTTGTGGATCTGGAAATCTCCACCGGTGTGCCTATGTAACTTTCTTTCCTTTTTTTATATAAAAAGCAAAGTTCCATCATCCTATAATTCCGATAGTATTTAACTGAAAAGCATTAGAATTTCATACCAACATTTCTTTTTCCATATAGTTAAAAATGAATTGATCCATTGATGCATTGCAGAAGCCACAAATAACTTCGCCTTTCTTAATCATCCTTCCTCTGTCCTTGAATCTACTTGCATCTTTGCAATCCGAATAATGCTCTTTATCTTAATTCGTTTTGGCTAATTTTTTGGTCTGGTGTTTTGGTTGGCTTTGATCTGCCTCTTTAATTTTTTTTTTTTGGAAATAGGGTAGAAGTGAAGGATTTAACCTTTCGGCTAAACATTTGTTGTACGTATGTTCCAGTATTTGTTGTGCCTATGTATATATTAGCTAGACTTTATTTAATAAAATAGGAGAAAAAAAAAATTATTTTTCGGCCACCAGCGGTAGCTAGCAGCTAGCTAGGGTATACAAACGGTATCTAATCCAATTAAATAAGCAAATCCAAAATAATCCAATAAAAAAATTTACATAATAAAAATAACATCCAATCAAATCCAAACTGAACTATTAAAATATTCAATCCAATCCAAACAGCATTATCCGAATAAAATTTGCCCACAAACGTAAACATAATTCCGTAAACAATGAAAAGTTAAGTGTGGCATTTTATTCCAGGTTCATCTGCTGGTGAATGGGTACAGATAGAGGAATTTTCAAATAGGTGAGATCAGCAACAGTTGTTGCATAACTACGAACACAAGCAGGATGACAAAAGATGGTACTCGCAGACATATTCTTCTGCTACCTTTCCAGAATCAATACCTTTGCACAGAACATCTTTATACCCTGAGTCACAACAACACCATCAACAGTCATCTAGTGAACCTATTATCATACCAAAGTCTTCTTACACTTCATATCCTCCTCCTGGTGGACAATTTCGCAAGCTCACTAAATTATGGTCATCTCAATAATGCATATCTTGGTTCCAGCTCTCAAATGGCAATATCTATGCCAAACATCTCTCCCTTTGTATATATGTATAATTTGTATACAGTTTTGTCTGTGTAGAAACTAGTCGTATTATTACTTCAATTGTAAAATGTAACTATGTAAGGGTTTAGAAATTGAATGTATTGACTTTTTGGTTTATGAAATAAGAATGAAAATGTTGATGTTGATTGAATTCAATTGAATTGTGGTTATACTTATATTTCAAGTTCTTTTAGCATTCGGAAACTATAATAGATTGGAATGCAGGAATGCATCAAAGAGATTGATGGTGTATAGTACTAATGTGCTAAATTATTGGCCACAGCTCTAGATCGTTGGAATCATTGACATGTTATATATTTTAGTATAATTTATTTTGAGAAATTGAAGATGAATGCAAATGTTATGTTTAAAATATATTTACCGCATAGATTGTATTTGTTTTGTTGGTGAATGTGGCAAAAAGTTATGCATGTTTATGTTGAAATTTTAAGCAAAAAACCACTGCATATGTGCTCAAATTAAAATAAGATCTTTGCTGAAATTATGAGCAAAAATTTGTCAAATTTGTGCTGAAATTTGTTGCAAAAAACTTCTGCAAAAGTGCCACATTTTTGCACTAAGACCATATAAAAAACTTATTTTTAAATGAAAATCATTATAGTTACAAAACTATATGAAAGTATTATTTATAAAAAGTCGAGCCAAATGCGCTTCACTAAAATTCATAAGAATAAAAATACAATCAGATATGAATAATTTCCAACCACATGCTCTGCTATATAACTGATTGTCCGTCAAACCAAAAAGAACATTGCAAATACACAACATCCACTAACTAAAATGTCAACAATTCAATATTTGCATATTAATGGTTCTAGAACTAAGATTTTGGAACTCTGAAATATAATAAATAAAAAATAAACCTTATGAAATGTTATACTTGTAAATATAAAAAATAAAATCAAAAAAGCTCACAATGAATCTCCATTATTTTCAAAATATATATAAAAAAAGCGCCAATAATAAAACCTCATATTATTCTAAATCATAGCTTGGATAATAACTATTAAAGTCTACTAATTCGACAAAAAATCATGTTCCTCTAATAAAACATTTGCTGGCATACTATTAATATTGGGAGGCTAAGTCAATTGATTTATCCCAACACTTTCTTTCTTTCTTAATAACCTAAATAAAATAATAAGTATTAAGGTGCTATAAGAGAAAAGGAAAGTAAATATTAAAAAATAATGTATTTCCATGAATACCTGCTAGGATGTTGAGGTTCTATTATTTTCATCTACATGATTTTCTTCTTTGAATTCATTACTTTGTCTTCATTGCTACTCCCAAATAAGTTATACATCGTTTCTCTTCAAAAATTATTAGTTTCTGCCCAAACCTCCATAATCAAAACAAAAGAAAACCAAGCTCTAAACCAACGAAACCCAACCTGCTGAACTACTACTAATATGAAAATTCCTTTTGGTTTATTATTTTTTTATAAACCTTTTGGTTTATTATTGATTGTGGTTGTATTTCCGAAGGAGCCCCGTAAGAAAACACGACTCTTTAACGACAAAACATATTGTACACTGACAATGATGGAAAAAGGGTACTCTTGGAAAATTTAATTCTAAAAATATATAATAATTTGTATTTTTAATTTTATTTCTTTTTCCATTTTTGTCCCAGCGAAGATATCTCATACTTCTACAAAATGCATTGTCCAAAATATAGTTCTGCAATACAAAATCCCATAAAATATAAACAAATTCCAAAAAATAATACACGGCCAAAATATTCATAATCTTTATTCTACAAATCTTGAAATGTTTACACTTAATTTCTTTATAAAAAGGTTGATAACAATTCTCAAAAAAAAAAAAAAAAAAAAAAAAAAAAAAGAAAGATATATTAATTTAAAAAAAATACACATGTGAATTATATTCTACTAAACAAATAAACATAACATACCATCTTACAAATTATGAATATCTTCTCGAAACCAATTTTAAGTACATATGAGAATGTCCACAACTTAAGGAGTTAAAGTGCTCCTAAAAGAAGTGCTAAAAATAGATGTGGAAACAACTGTGGAAATCGGAAAGGAAAAGAAAGGAGAGGGGCGACTACTTAAGTAATGAATATTAGAGTTTTGTTTTATGTATTTATTCTATATAAGTCAAGCCTTAAAAACGATGCAATACAGTATTAGTGTTTTTTATCGAATAGCATAAGTGTTTTTTTTTTTTTTTTTGAATGGTTATATAATAGCATAAGTGTTTAATATTAGGCTTAGTTTTATTTTATAAGTGAAAAATAAATTTATAATAAAAATAAATAAATATTAAAAAATAATGAATTTATTTAGATATTCAAATAAAAAATTTATTATCCATATTCATATCCAAATATCCAAAGTTTTCAATTTGGATGTATCCAAATAAAACCATACTGAAAAATATCCAATCCAAATCGATCCAAATCCTATTATCCTAATAAAACCATGGATAAAAATCCGTTTTGATCAACCCTAGTGGTAGTTGAGACCGGTAACATATGAAATTATTAAGAAAATATGAGAAAATAAATTTATTTTCTGGTGACTGAATGAAAATAAAAGTAAATAATTTATTTACTGGTGTTGTTAAGAAAATAAAAATAAATAAATTTATTTACCAGTGAATTGTGGTTGGCAGTGGAAGAAAATAAAAGTAAATAAATTTATTTATCAGTAATCAGAGATGGCGGAGAATGAAAGTAAATAAAAGTAAAAAAAATTATTTACGGGCGACCGGTGGCTGTGTTCAAATAGGAGGCATTTAAAGAAATAAGAGGAAAAAATTTATATATTAGCAATTGGTATAGAAAATAAAAATTAATAATAATTTAATTAAGGGCATATTTATAAAATAAAAATAAGAATGCTATAAAACTAACAAAACTATAAAAATAGTATTTGTTTAAACAAAACTTCAAAATTGTTGCGTCTATTATAATTTATAATTTATAATTGTCTGGAATATTTTCTTACAATGTTTATCATTCCATTATTATGGACATTTGAATAGCTACCAATTTGTCATTTATCGCAATTAGTTTGACCATGAAGATTTAAGCACTTGATTTTATTAGAAATAAAAATTAGTTTGAAGATCACGAGAATCTTGGTTGGTTGAGGCCTTATCAATCTTTCCGAAAAGAAAAACATATTATTAGTTGTATTTTTAGTCACGTAACATTACTAAATTGAGCTTATTTTATAAGTATAAATTATTTTAAGTCACATAACAATATACTTTATTGATATTCATTTTAGTCAAGTAGCTAAAATTGCCACCACATGAAATTAACATATGTGGTAGATGATAATTTATGTTGATTTTTAATATGCACAACATAGAAGGTGTGGATGGAGCTTCGACTAAAATTCTTTTTTAATTTGTGTCTTGACTTGATTCTTTTGTTTAATTTTATTTTGTTATTAGAGATTAATGACCTCCACTGCTCTGTCTGGATCGTTCCTAAATCCCCAAGAAGGGTGAGGATTTGTAATAAATACAATAAGCTTCAAAGTCACCTTGATAAAAGAACGTCTACGTATGACACATGAAGAGAAAGAGATGCTACAAGTTGAGAGATTATTCATCCAATTCAGAAAAATTTAAGGTAAAGTTTACCCGTATTAAATTATTTGGAAATGTGTTTTATCTGAATTAGATTTTTGGCTGTGGTTGACAAGAATCAGAACCAAGACTTTCACATCCTACAACTTCCGTAGTAAGGATAATCATCTTAATTCGCAAAATGTATTCTCTTTAATAAACCATAAGGGTATTCTCTTTCTCATTTCTAAAATTTTTCATTTATTATCTTATTATACCCATTGTCTCATACTATCTCCGTTTTTTTCATTTCTTTACATTTCAAACAGCATACTTAGGTTGAACTTTCGTGTTGATAATTTAATGGGTTGGGTTAGGTGGATTAAAATATTATTTATATATAGCTAAACTACAGTAATCATACTTTATAACTAACCTAAACATACTTTAATCTACCTAATCCAACCCATCAAACTATCAACACCAAAGTTCAACCTAAGCATGCTGTTTGAAATGTAAAGAAATGAAAAAAAAGGAGGTAGTAACTTTCAAAGTCCGTTCAATATACTATTTTTCCTCAAAAAAAAATTATATACATTATTTGATGAATAATGCACATCCTTGTTTAAATTATTAAAGAAAAAGGGAAAAAAATTGCTGTATTTCATTCCTTATCGATTTTATCCCTTTTTAATAAAAATTTTACAACAATTTTTTAAAAATTATAATCACTAATATCATAAATTAGTTTTGATTTGTTATATTAGTGTTATTTCTTTCGTGTATGAATTGACAATAAAAATTAATTATTATACTTGTATACAATCTGTTTTGAAAAATAAAATATAATTAATTGGATGTAGTACATGAATTTAAAACACCTAATAGTTTATACAGTGTATTTTCATAAGCTAAAATACCCCACAACTAATAGTAATCCACATTAAAATTGTTACAATATATATAACTGATAACTTGAAAAATAATATGATATAAACAGGAACCAATGATTGGTGGACTAATTTTGGAAAGTTAACACTAAAAGTACGATTGCATTTATAAAAATATGGTGTGTTTGTGTATGAGTGATTTTCACACGCCAACCATATTAGGTTAAAGTTGAATATTTTAAAGAATCGTGCATGATAATGGCACTTTTTTTTACAAAACATAGATAGTTATTTTATTGCTAATAATTAACTATTACACCTCATAAACTCAGTTTGTCTATGCATATATTAGAGATAAAGCTTACATCTAAAATCAATCTACCTTACTTATGGGTAAGAAATTACAATTTTCCAGTATAAAATTACAAGATACATCATGACAAATACTAAATATATTCCTGAAGTCTATCACCTTATGGTGTAAATTTTGTTGCCTCTAACAACTATTTTCAAATCTAATTCAACGATACATTCTCTCCAATCTTTCTCTTTGATCAACTCAATGGCCTGACAGACACAAAAAATTTCTAAAAACAAAGGGTGAGATGATGACACTTTTGCTATGAGTATTTTCACCTTAAAAGATGCTATAGTAGGATTGATACAATTATTAATTAGTATAAATTGGTTGGATAAAAATTTTTAGATTATATTAATTAAAGGCACGATATTTAAATAAATTTCATCAGTTGATTAGTTAATTAAAGTAAAAGTTTATTCATAGGGTCTTTACCATTTTCACCCTCAGTGCAAGAAATCACTTAGTTAGGAAGATCAAGTTTATTTTTAGTAGTTTGGATAGTTGTAACATAGAAAATAGTAAGTTCTTTTTCTTTGGAGCGTTCTTCAAAAAAAATGAAAGAGAGAATGTGTGATAGAAGAAAAATGAAATTAGGTTATAGGAGCTACATTTGGGTACAATTTTACATTTTCATTTGGATACCTAAAAGAGTTTTCAATTTAGAAATAATGACTTGAAGCCAAATTGATTTGATTGAAGGTTCTCACAAGATTAGAAATCTATATTCTACCATGTCTTTCAGATTTTTCTTTTTATTTTCACAATATTTAGTTCTTTTTTTTTTTTTAAACTAATACATGGGATTCCATACCAATCCCTCCATATGACTCTCACTATTTTAAACAACTCCATTTAATAATCCTGAAATTAAATTCAATTAAAGCTTCACAATGGCCATTTTTTTCATCTTCTTTTTTAATTTTAGATTCTTCGTATTAAATTAAGTTTTAACTTATCCACTTCTAATTAGGAGTAAACATTCGGTTCGGTAAAAAATATGAAAAAACAATTCGGTTAAAATTTATAAAAAATTTGGATAATTCGGTTAAATTTAGTCAAAAAAAAAAATTAAGCCGAATTGACCAATTTACCCAAATTATCCAAATTTGTTGCCCAAAAAGACTATTTTAGAGTAGGAGAAAAGGAAAATTTGATTATATTTGTATCACAATTCCACATCAGATAGCAATAAGGTGGCCCAAGTCCTTTATAAAGCTGGGCAATGCTCACCTGTCAAGTCAGGTTTTCTGGTAAGTTAATATCAAAGTCAGCCTTGCTCCTCCGATGTTAGGCCATCTCGCCCATGAGGGAGAAGTATCACAATCCCACATTGGATAGGATTTAGATAAGAAATATATTTTGCAAGCGGCATATCATTATTCATTAGTAACAATCCATTATGTAAATTGTACATATTTTATTCTATAAAAAAATGTATATTTAATTTGCAAAAACTTGCATTTCAATTTTCTATTTTATATCTAAAATGTCCATTTCACCGTTTGATAAATATACATTTTGACATGTTAATTTATTTTATCCTTCCAACTTCCTTCGACAACTTGCCTGATGATCTTGACATGGAAATTAAAGTGCTAATTTGAAGTTGATTCAGTGTTTACAGAATAGTTGTCTATTTGGTGAGAATCCTTTCAAATATTCTAACTTATTACTAGTACATGTTAATTTGTTTACCTTAAGTGTGGAATATAAAATTCTTTCTTAGTAGTATCACTGGTTAGAATATTTACTTTTGAGCTAATTTGATTATGATAATTTTGTCATTAGCAAAATTATTAATTTAAAAACCTCGTAAAACTAAACTATACAAATAAACATTTAGACTCTCGAACTAAGAATTTAAAGATAAATAATAGAACAGGAAAAACTAACCCACCCATGCTACAAAAATATAGTAGAATGAAAAATGATATCTAAATTTAATATGTTCACAGAAAAGGAATACAAACATAGGGAGAAAAATAAATACAAATTGAACACATTACGTGTATGTGATTCTTCAAACGGCTCCATTCGATGCCCATTTGTGGCTACTCTTAATAGATGAATCTTTCAATAAGTTATATATATATATATATATATATATATATATATATATATATGCTTCAAATTTTGGAAGCATCATGTATACAATCCCTTCCTAATCCTTTTTAATAAATAAAATAACTCGATCAACGATAAAAGAGATTGAACTATGAACACTTAACTAATTGAAGGAAATAAAAATCTCGATAGATAAACTAAAATTTCAAGAATTATAAAAAATTTTATAAAATTTTGTCAAAACGGATATAAGTCTAAATATTATTAATTAGGGGAAACTAATCAATAAAAAAAAGAAGAGTACTTAGGTTTTGAAAACAGAGAGAAGAAAAGAAAAGGTTCTCTTCAATGTACTCTTTCAGAATTTTTTTTTTAAGATAAAAGATATTCCATATTCCATATTTTGAGAAATAAGAGTTAATATTAAAATTGGAAAAGTTTCGAATGCATAACTCTAAAAGGAGTTTGTATTGATCTATTATTTTTCTTGGAATGTACAATAAAATTTCGGCTCCTTATTGAGTTTGTCTCTTGATAATGTTCAAATCCAAAGTATCTCCTTAAATTAACTCTTAACAAACAAAATACCTTAAGTAATAAATGGATCTAATAACATTACCTCTTATTCTATAACAAGAGAGAACCAGACTCCAATAAAAAAAAATTAATATAATTAAAAATATGATATTACTAAAAGGGAAAAAAGTTTCATATCCATAACAATCTCATAGATATGGGAGAATTTACTACAAGTAAAAAAAAGTCCCTATGAAGAGTAATTTATTATAGCATTGTGAAAATTTTAGATGGAAAATTTAAATCTATTAATTCCCTTTAAGTGATAATAAGAAAAACAGTTTAGGTGGAGAACATTGAATTTGTATATGTGGTACGATATAACCCATTAATTTCAAGTTCAGTATTTTTTAGGAAAAATAAGATAGATATTCCGTTAATACATGTGTACAAGTCAATATATAACCTCTTTATATGAAATATATTAACCATTTATATAAAAAAAATAGAAAAAAAGTTAAAAGATATGATAGAGAGTTGAACAATTATTTTGCTTTTATAATCTCACTCGGTGCCAATCTTTGCCCATTGTTGAACTCGAAATTTGCCTTTCAACTGCCAAATAAAATTCGACATCATTAACCTTATGATGGGAAAAAATCTCCTTGTAGTAAACTTATAAATAAAATGACTTGATAAAAAATTAAAAATAAAAATTCAATGGATTGAAACTAACTTCATTGAAAGAGAACTAATAAACCTTTCTAAAATAAGAGGACAATCTTAAACATACGAGAGCGCAATTTAGAATTTAAAAACCCAATAACAATATATTTTGAAATTCATTAAAAAAAGGCGTAAAAAAATAAATTGAAGAGGTGATGGAGGGTGTAGATTGGATTAATGGATTGGGGTTTTTAATTTATAGGTCTTTTGGTCATTATATAAAGGTTGAGATTGATTGAAAAGCTTAAAAATTATATTGATAGATACATCTATTTATACACAGATTATTGAAGAGAGAATATCTATAAAGAAGGCAACTAAACTAATCTAGTGCTAAGATCAAGGAGCAGAATATCAGCATCCTAAAAATAGAGAATACACAGAGAAAATTAAG
>CATIWJ010288246.1:0-16371 GCA_949640765.1 Croton laevigatus | reverse complement strand
TGGTGTTTCAGATTCTGGTGCAGCATATCAAAGGCATATTGCCTGAGCTGAAGTCAAGAATAAGCTCTGAGCTGGTTGCTGTTGCTAAGGAACATGCAAGCTACGGGGAAATCACGGAATCAAAGGTATGTATACTTTGAGCATGTCTCTTCAAAATGGTTGGAATATTAATTTTTACCATTTTATGGTTAAATAAGCATGCCAAATAAGGTTGTCTGGCTCTGTCATGGAAATATACTTTGGCAGTTTGAGTAAGTGGTTAATTTACTTTAATTTTGCTGCCACTGTCTGCTAGTAAGAACTGGTGCATTTTGTTGCTTAAAGTAAATTTTTTTTTGTGGTATTTTAATTCTAGAAATTAGGATTTTGTAACTGGAATGACAATCAACCCATGATGCAATTGTTTTTCTGGTAGTTGTGAAATTTTAAATCTCTTGGTATATTAAACAGTATATATGATCATCCATATCAACTGCAACTAGAGTTAATTGATTTCTAATTCAACTTGATTTTGTTATTCTGCTAGATGCTTATGATCTGATTGCCTTTGAATTCTTTTTTTTTTTTCATGCTATATTATGTTTTCTTTTTGCTAATTGCTTCTCATAATAACCTTTTTGAAATAATAGGCTGGTCAGGGTGCTCTTCTGCTTAACATTCTTTCAAAATATTCTGAGGGTAATTGCCATGGAGCCAACTATTTCTATTTAGCTTAAGTTCTTCGCAATTTTAATGTTTGATCATGTATTTTCTGGTGAATACAGCTTTTTCCTCAATGGTAGAGGGTAAAAATGAAGAAATGTCAACCTTGGAGCTGTCTGGTGGGGCGCGTATTCATTATATATTTCAATCTATTTTTGTGAAGAGTTTAGAGGTGTGAATAATGATATATTACAAGTCCTTTTGTACTTTTTTATTAGTTTTGTTGCATGAAGTCCATGTACATATGCTTGATATTCTATGCTTTCTGGTTATTGATCCATATGGTTGTTTAGTTTAGTTGATTTGTTGAATTGGCAGATAAAATTATAGACTAAATCTCAAAGCTTAGGTTTGGGTTTTCTGTTCTCCCAGTTTCTTGGCAATGAAAATATTATTTGTTAGTTCTGCATATGAATATGAAAATGAGTCATTTGTCGTAGGTTGTCATTGTCTACACGTTGCAAAAATGTGGAAACTGGGACATGCCTTTGAATAATTTTTTTTTTTAGAATGTAAATATTATATAAAACGTTCCTTTACATGTGCAGTACCTTGAAAGTAAACTAATCATAATATGCAAGGTACAAGGCCTTTTTTTAAAAAATAAATAAATAAATAAAACTATCTTTTGAATTTTTCTAAAAACTGTTTGATTGTTCTGATATCTCCTGCGGTTGTTTGTAATGGTTCCAGATTTGTAAATTCATGATTAAGGTTCATTTTTTTACAGTCATTAATGAAGTTGTCATAGGCATAAAATAGTTCACTTTTGTAAAGACTAGCAGGGGAACGCATGTTATTTAGAATGGCTGTGCATTTCCTTTTCTTTGTGCATTTTTAAAGTAAATATCTATTGTAAATGACCCAACGTATGTGTTTACTATATGGTTTCAAATGTGTAACGAGGGGAGGGAAATGCATAAAATTTAAACTGGAGGAAAATATAACTTCTGAGCATGGGTTATTTATCCCTTTAACAATGTTGCCATCGGTTGCTCTGAGTATTTCTTTCTTTCCCTTCCCCTTTTTTATATACTATACGAAAGGAGCTTTTAAGCCAAGTGAACAAGGCTCAGAAAGA
Source organism: Croton laevigatus (assembly GCA_949640765.1). NCBI lineage: Eukaryota > Viridiplantae > Streptophyta > Magnoliopsida > Malpighiales > Euphorbiaceae > Croton > Croton laevigatus. The sequence continues at coordinate 14,588 of CATIWJ010288246.1, read as the reverse complement.
GTTGAAGTTCGTATAGAGAGTTATATAAATAGGCAATGAGGTTTATCACTTGACTACTCTCGAAATGGCTTTTTATACCTTTGTGATATTTTTACTTTAATTTGTCTTTTGTCACAATAAGCACTATTTTGGGTGTTAAACTCTTCTCTCCCCAACTCCCCTCCCCCCCCCACCCACCCCAAAAAAAAAAAAAAAACCACCACCACACACACACACACCACACATGAGCAGCTTGTAGAACTCTCGTTGGATAATATGACCGGATGGTGTGGGTGTATGCAATTAAATGTGTTTTGCATTCTGATGTGGCATAATTTGTCGTGCAGGAGGTTGATCCATGTGAGGACTTGACTGATGATGACATTAGAACTGCCATTCAGAATGCAACTGGTCCTAAATCTGCATTATTTGTACCAGAAGTAGGTCTTGTGTGTGTCTTTTTCCCTTAATCCAAATTATTTTGTTGCATATTTGTTGCACCTTTTATTTTCTATTAAGCATATCCCTGATCTCTATTTATGTAGGTGCCTTTTGAAGTTCTTGTTCGAAGGCAAATAAGTCGCTTGTTGGATCCTAGCCTCCAGTGTGCTAGGTTTATATATGATGAATTAATGAAGGTATATTTATATGTGTGGACTCAGCACTTATCATTTGCATATTTGTGTCTGTCTCTAAATGAACAAAACCCTCTCTTCTTCTCCAGATTAGCCATCGCTGTCTGATAAATGAACTGCAAAGATTTCCTGTTCTAAGAAAACGTATAGATGAAGTTATTGGAAACTTTTTGCGAGATGGTCTTGAACCATCAGAAAGAATGATTAGCCACATTATTGAAATGGAGGTAATATTACTAGAAGATATTTTTTTTTTAGTTCTTTTTTTTCTGCTTGTTTCCTTCTTATTCAGGTGTTATATTGACTTTTCTTCTAATACTGAATTTATTCTACTACTAGTTGAGTTTTGTTGAATTTGAGTACATTCACAATGATATATCAATGTGTATTTGAATATTGTTTCATACCTGTAATTTTTATGATGGTATAGGCGGTAAATCAGTTATATCTGACATTGGTTTTCTAATGGAATATATTTTGGTGTGGGCCTGTAATGGTGAGGTACGTCTGGTATCTGGTCTTGAATGAAATTCTTTAATCTCATGTACAAGAAATTTGCCAATGAATTCATAGGAAAAGGATCTATGGAGTGAAGTAGTGGACTTGCTTTCAGGCATTCTAGTCTATTTTTGTTATACTTGTGCTGACGAAGTAGCTTCTTTCAGGCCTTGAGCATTTGACTAACTCTATTGCAATCTTAAGGTGGTGACTGTTGTTTAATCAGAATAAAATATAGGGTAAACTGCTAGAGTCCCTGATTAACTGCTTAGTCTCCCCAATTTTTGAAACTAAGTGAAACATCCCTGAACTTTGTCTTTTAAAACTAAGTGAAACATCTTTGAACTTTTGTCTCCGTTACTCTATGTAGATGAATCAGAAGCTATGAAGACTCGTATGTAGATGATGTTACATTGTGAAAAGTACTATAAAGTAGTCCCTGAGATTTTATATAATTATGAACTTCTTAGTCCATGGGTATAATGAATTGTTTACTGTGTAAACGTTGTGGAACGGTTCTTTTTTGTATTTATATGAAAATGCTGTAAAAACTTCTGAATATTCCTGCAGATGGATTACATAAACACCTCACATCCAAATTTTATTGGGGGCAGTAAGGCTGTGGAGATTGCACTGCAACAAGTCAAGTCTTCTAGGACTGCACCCCTCTCTTTGAGACAAAAGGTATTTATCGAACTCCTCAGGTGGTCATTACTCATTATTGCTAATGTACGCATACCTAAGTTGCCATTTAAAGTTTTAACAGTTGTTATCATATCTATTTTTGTTTGTTCTTTTTCTCTTTTGGTACACAGGATGGTGAACCCGACAAAGCACCAGCGTCAGAGTGGAGTCTCAAGTCTCGGGCTATTCTTGCTAGACAAGTAAATGGAGTCGTGGCTGACCAGGTATGGAAATTTATTTAGCTTGAGCCATTTTTTTTTTAAATTTTAATTTATCCACAGTGCCGCTGATGAGGTCTACATTCTTGCTTTTTATTTTTTCATGTGGATGATCTGCAGGGAGTTCGTCCTGTGGCTGATGTTGAGAAAACCACACCCCCTGGTAATTTGATAGTTAAGAAAAAATTATTCATGCAAATAAGTTCCTCCCTCCCTCCCTACCTACTTTCATCTCGTTTTCAGTTAGTCACAGTTCTTCCTGATTATTCTTGCTGGTGCTTTCAACATAATTAGATTATTAAAGTCTAAATTGTCGAACAATGCATGTTCATTCAGGGAATACAAATGTTTCAAGTTGGGGTATCTCTTCAATTTTTGGTGGTGGGGACAACTCCCGTGTGTCTGGCAGAGATAGCTCTGCAGCCAGGTCGCATATTGAACCTGTTCACAGCATGGAACCTTTGGAGCTAAGTTTTTCTATGATCCATTTAAGAGAGGTATAGATATGTTCTCTTATCTGAATTTTTTTTTCATACATTTGAAAGTTTGTATTTTTAGAGTATAATCTAATTGTCTTTTTTTGTTGTTGTTTAAGCCTCCAACTGTCTTGAGACCCTCAGAAAATTATTCAGAGCAGGAAACTATTGAGATTGCTGTCACTAAATTGCTACTGAGATCATACTATGACATTGTTAGGAAAAATATCGAGGATTCTATACCAAAAGCAATTATGCACTTTCTGGTAATAATTAAGCCATTTAATATTAGCCCACTACATTTCTATGACCTTTTTGTTGTCATTTTTTAACAGTGTCCGACAGACACTGATTTTCTATGATCTTGCCAAATAGTCTCTCCTTGAATTTGCAAACATTTTAGGTAATTAAATTATTGTTGAAGATGCATATTTATATCTGCTAGGTTAGCAGAAGTATTTGATTTGCCTTGAATGTTGTGGAAACTCTACAATAGCATATGCTGCACATATTAGGTCCTACTCCTAATTTCTCAGTTTTGGATTTCATGACAATGGGATCTGTATAATTTTTTGCTTGGGTTAAGAATGAGTTCGATATAACATTGGAAGATCAATTTCCTATTTACTTTTTTGAGCTTTGGGAGGTTCATGGATGGAGTTCCAGAATTTGTCTCTTGTCAAGCATTCTTTTCACCAGAAGAAGCAAATGAAAACTGACATTGGTATCTGTGTTTGTTTTGCTCAAATATTTTTCGGTTTTCTTGTCAATTTTCCTGTCCTTGGCCTCTTCTTTCATAGCTTCTGATTTTTCCTGTTACTATGTAGGTGAATCATACGAAGCGAGAACTGCACAATGTATTCATTAAAAAACTTTACAGGTAACACTTGGTTTTCATTTGTTGATCATTCTGATTCTGTCGACTCTTTTAGGGTTTGTAAGTTCTGTGTTGCTTTCTCCATATTGATTCCATATTGTGCTATCTGTTGCATCCAAAACAGAGAGAACCTGTTTGAGGAGATGTTACAGGAGCCGGAGGAGATAGCCACAAAAAGAAAGCAGACTCGAGATAAACTTCGAGTTCTTCAACAGGCTTTTAGGGTGGGTCTCTACTGCTCAAATAATTTATTCTTGAATATTGATATGTTGGATTTAGTTGTGAATTTGATTTTGATTTCTTCATTCTTCATAATCAACTTTTACTATATATTTAATATTTTTGGATTGGGAATAGTTAAATCTTATATGTGCTTGAACTTCTAGTTTCCTGCTTATTTCTTTAAGAGGCAAAAAACCAGCAATTTTGGTTGAATGAGTCCATTCCTTTAAATGGACCCAGCATCCTTTAAGTTATGTGTAGGTTACTTTCTCTGCTCTTCTGCTTTATTAACATCTTTGGTCTGGACCATTAATTTATTGACCAGAACACACTAGTTGCAGGATTGTAGAGTATTTTCGAAGTGGATAATTGAGTGCTTTCTGTTGCTCAATTTTCTGGAAATGTTTTGTTTTTCTATACAGACACTGGATGAATTGCCTTTGGAAGCTGAAACGGTTGAGAGGGGATACAGTTTGGGTTCTGATCCAATAGGGTTGCCAAAAACCCGTGGACTGCCATCATCATCAATGTATTCAATTAGTAGTGGTTCCAGCGACTACTCTGCTTCTCCAAAGAACACGAGGTCTCGCAAGTCATCTCACTCGGGAGAGCTACAGCCTCATTTTTATGGCAATGCAGATTCCAATGGAAGTGGGCACCCTTATGGTCTTTATCCAGCTGTTGATTAGTAAGCCACTTGAATTAGCACATAGTTGAGTTTTTCGGAATCCTGGTATTGATATATCCATTCTATTGCCGATCACGAAGTTATTGAAATTTCAACTCCCAGAGTTGGCTTAACGAGCTATATACATGTGCGTACCGGTCATGCATCATACTCTTATGTGCCTTGAAGGGTTTTGTTTTTGATATAGAGTAGGTTTGTAATTGCATAATATTTTTTTACAAGGCTTCAGAAGAATAACAGGGAGCCAATAATTTTCCTTCCCCCCCCCCCTCCCCAAGTAGAAGCTGAAAGAGCTGATGCATATATGCTAGATATTTTGACCTATCGAAAGGTGTTTTCACTATGCCTGCAGCTGCAGGGATCATTTATTATTCGTTTTCTTCAGTATCATAACATCTAATGTTAACCATAATAGAATGATTATGATAGTATCTTCTATATTATCTGTTTGATAATGTGATTTTGTTAACAATAGCTACGCTCTATTATAGTATGTTTTGTATTTCTGGGTTGCCCCACATTTTGGTTCTTTACATTTAAATTCTTTTGGATGTTCCGAGTTCAAACTCATTTTTGTACAATTTGGAATTTCTGTTATTAGAGGTGGTTTTGGTGTCGTTATTTTACCGCTATTAATCTTTATAATTTCTGTAAATATATAGTACTATCTGCTAGTTGAATGTTATGATGTTATATTTACACCCGGCACTGCTACTTCGACGACTTTCATTAAACTGTGCCCTATTTTCGCCGGTGATGTCCAGCCTAAAAGAATTCCCTGCTGGAGTTATTAAGAATATTGAAAAAGCATTTACTTTGCCTCAGCTAGCCGTAATATACTCGCTCGTCTTCTCCCCTTTCTAGCAGGGTCCGTAGAAAAAAAATAATACAATTTCGTTATTTATAGGGGGAACATATTGTAAGAGGAAAATGTAAAAAGAAGCAAAAGAATGCTAGTATTATTTTTCTTTATGGTCCCATCAATTAGGACCATGATTTTACAAATTTCTACTATACAAAGTTTCAGCTTTCCGAAACTTCACTCATCGTCTGGCTATTTTTATGTAACTGTTATCCCAACGTAAAAGATTCGAACAATACTGAAAACCTGACCCTAGCTAAATTATAAATTACTGGCAGCATTGCAATAAGATTTCTATCAAACATACATAATGCCAATAATCCCTCACCAATAATCTCCACAGGAGCAAGAACCATCTTTGAAGTGATGGAAACGATTTGAATCCCTTACTACGATATACCTCATTTCAATCATTGATATTAACTTGATAACAGTATGGCAGTCACCACAGACCCTTAGGTTCTTCATAATTTGAAGAGGAGTACCTGCAGGTGTAGCAATCAATCCGAAAGCAATGGCCAGTCTTTCACTGTGTTGAGAAAGAATGGCTTCCTTGTGTTCATCATCAACATCTTGAAGTACATAATTAGTATCAGGCTGATAACCAGCATTCTTTAATCGGGTGCCTAATTCTGCAAGTTTTGCATATATTTCATCCGACATGGGATGTGAAACATCGCCAGCCAAAAATGAATGTGTTTTCTTCTTCACCTCAATCCAGCTGTAAGCAGCTTCTTTTTTCACTTTTCTTTCGTCCATCAGTTTCCTTATTTTAGCTCTTTCCTGCCATTTCCCTTGTGCAGCATATAAATTGGATAGAAGAACATATGCAGCTGAGTGTTCTGGTTGTAAAGATATGATCTTTTCTGCTGCAAACTTTGCCAGCTCCACATCCTGGTGCAGACGAGAAGCAGCTAAAAGTGTTCGCCATATAGTTGCTGTAGCAAGGAACGGCATATTGTTTATGATATCCATGGCTTTTCCAAGCATTCCAGCCCGACTATATAAATCAACCATGCAAGAATAGTGCTCAATCGTTGGTTCAATGTGGTGTTCTTTCACCATTATATCGAAATATCTTTGACCTTCATCCACTAATCCAGCATGAGTGCAAGCGGTAAGGACACCAATATATGTTATATCATCTAATTGCAATTTTTGCTTTTGCATCTCTTGAAATACCTCAAGAGCCTTCATCCCATGGCCGTGCTGTGCGTATCCAGAGATCATTGAATTCCAGGAAACTAAATCTCTAGCAACTTGCCTCTTGAAAACTTTATTGGCACTTCCAATATCCCCTCTCTTCGAGTACATAGTGACAAGGGCACTGCTGACACATAAAGCATTATTGAATCTTGACTTAATTGACCATGCATGAAATGGTTTTCCTTGTTCTACTGCAGCAGTAGGGGAAGCACATGCATTTATTACACTACAGAAGGTATATTCATTAGGTTCAACCCCCTCCTTTGCCATTTGGATGAATATCTTAACAGCTCCCTCGGCGTCCCCTGTTTGAGCATATCCAGCTATCATTGCTGACCAGGCCACAATGTCTTTCTCATCTATTCTTTCGAAAACTTTTGAAGCTTCAACAAGATTTCCAAGCTTAACATAAGCATCTAAAACTGCAGTTCCAACTGTTGCTGATTCTCCATAATTACTTTTTATAGCTTGTGCATGTATTTCAAAAGGTGAAACAAATGGTTGAGCTGAAAGGATAGTAGAATAAGTATAATCATTTGGTCTAACACCATCTCTGCTCATTTGGCAAAATAGAAGTGCAGCTTCCTCCTTTTTACCATTCTGCAAGTACCCACTAATCATAGCTGTCCATGAAACAACGTTTCGAGCTTCCTGCATCAAAGAAAATATCTTAAAAGCATCATCCATTTCCTTGCTCTTACTATAAGCTACCATTAATGCTGTCCTGACATTGTGATCATAATCGAACCCACCCTTTAAGGTCTGACAATGGAGCTGCCTAGCAAAACACAATTCCTTGACATTAGCACATGACTTGATAACAGATGCAAAAACCATATTTGTGAGTTTTATCCCTGCTGATCTAAGATGGTGGAACGTCTCAAAAGCTTCGAAGTAAAGCCCATTCGTTGCATAGCCGGTCACCATACTGTTCCAAGTAATAATATCTCTATCTACCATACTGTCAAAAATAGCCCTAGCATCTTTAACCATCCCTGTCTTGGAATGCATATTAATCAATGAATTGCAGACAAATCTATTTGATTGAAACCCACTCTTTATTGCCATTGCCTGAACTTGAACTCCTTTTTCCAGCATAGCATTATCTGCCAAGACTCCAACAACAGTGGCAAATGTAAATGGGTTAGGCTTAATCCCTTCTTCTAGCATTCTTAATAAGAAGTTCAATACCTCCATATGCAATCCGTTGCGTGCATAACCAGCGAGCACCGATGTCCATGATACCACATTCTTGTCTTCCATTTCATCAAACATTCTCCTCCCTTCTTCAACACTCGCACTCTTGAAATACATATCAACAAGAGAAGTACCGACACTAACATCCTCCAAAAAGCCAGACTTTACACAATAATTATGCACTTGAATCCCAACATTTTTATCAGATAAACATCCACATGCCTTCAGAACACACGAAAGTGTTGACCCATCAATCAAAATCCCTGAACTGTGAATACCCACGAAGAGATTAACGACTGCATGGTGAGAATTATTACGAGAGCAGTCAAAAAGCAAATGGTTACGGTTGGACTGTGGAAGGCTTTGTTGGGGACTTTTATCAAACAAGTTATGGGTGAGTGGGAATCTAACGTCCAAGGAAGGGCTTTGACAGTTTAAAGCAATGGCGTGGCATTGATGGAGAGGATTATGAGTGTGGAAGTGAAGATACAACTGATTCTGAAAAGCTTTGAAGGGGAATTTCGGTCTGGTCTTTGTTAGCAAAGTGAAGTTTAAGTTCATTTTCTCCTTTCTTTGAATATAGACTTGAGAGCTATTTTAAATTCTTTCTGCTGTTTGAAAGCAAGCAACATGAGTTCTTAAATTACAAAACAATAGAATTGAAAGAAGCTGAGAAATCTGAAAATGGTGACATGAGTTCTTAAATTACAAAAAAAAAAAAAGAACAAATATATCTGGAACCTGATGTATGTCTGTGAAACAAAGTTAGCAATGCAAATAGGACTAGAAGTAAAATACAATATTTTGCAAAAATTGTACTGCAACAAATGACCGACGGACATAATGAAATCTGAAACCCTTCAAATCTCATTCATGTTCCCAAAAAAAAAAAAAAAAAATCTATTATCTAAATATTAATAATATATACTATTATTGGATGACTTATATGAAAAAAAAAAAACATATAATATTTAAAAAAGCCCGAACATCCATACTAATCTAAGAATGATAATCTATTTTTTGAAATAAAAACTTGTATTCAAATTGGCAATTAAAAGTAAAGAGACATGAATATTAAGATGCAAGGTCATAAAATTACATTTAATATAATGAATAACGAAATACAATCAAAGCTAATAAATCAAGAAGCAATACCTTAATAAATATATAATAGAAGTTTTAATCATTTAAAAGACTATCAATACTGAACCCAAACATTTGATAACAAATTAAATCAATAAATTCAACTAAATCTAAAACCAGATATCATAATTTTTTTTTTTTTTTGAAAATAACTATACTCTATTGTTAGGGTTGAAAAATTCTTCTATTAATCACGTAATAGAATTACAGGAGGAGCCAAGCTCACTCAACAACAAAAAACAACCCTCTCTCTCAAATTCAAGTTTTCTCTCAACAAAAACTCTCTAACCCACTCTTCCTCTCTACAACTCTCTCACTCATGTTTACATTATCTCTACACTAAACAATGAGCAGCATATATTTACAGAAAGAGTTTTACATATTTTACAATAATGGGAAGCATAATGATGGTCATGTTGGTCTACTTGGAAGACACCATGATGGATGCCACTTTGTAGGCCACCCATTCTTTGATGAATAATCTGGTTAATCAACATTTATTTTGTAATTTTTTTTATCATAAATTTAACAAGTAGGTGGTGAAAGAAGAAAGTTTCATTTCCTTTTCTTTTTGTAATTTTTTTTTTTCATTTCATCATGATTTTAGGTACAATCTTTAGATTATAATTGTTTTTTGTTGTTGGTTTTGACTAGGAAAAGAAACAGAGCAAAAAAAGACATTTCTTGTTGTCTCCGTTAAGTGTAGGAGTAGGTGTTGGTGTAGGGTTGGGATTGGCTTCTGGGCAAAATATGAACATATGGGGTGGTGGAAATGGTTCTCCAGATTATGTTACAGGTGAACAGATTGAGTAAGAATTGATAAGACGGGTCTGTAATGGCAGAGAAAGCAGAATCACCTTTGATGAGTTCCCTTATTTTCTCAGGTAAAATAATATTTTGATTTTTCTTTCTTTTTTTTTTCCCCTTAAAAAGTTAAGAAAATTACATTTAACAAAAGGCATGAGATTGGGATAGACAGTTGTGTTTTTATGGCGTTGTTGTTTTGAAACACATGGAGTTTTGATATTTTATTACAAAATTTACAATGATCTTCTTGGTTTTATTCTTTGCACATGCTCATAATATCCATGTCTTCTTTTATTTTTTATCTTTTAATTTTCTGTATTGGTTTTAATTAATAGGTTTTTTCATATTTTTAGATTCTTGTCTGTCAATTGAAATCTTTATCATCCCTTCTTCTTGATTGTTGAATTTGATTTCCTTTGCTTTTTTGTGGGTTATCCTTTTTATGTTCAATCTGAGTACAACAAATTTACTCTTCCATAAATTTATAATTGGAAAGTGAAAATCTTGTAATAATATTTATATTTTATTGTTAGAGTATTATAGAAGAATTGACATAGAATATCCCAATATTATGTTCATATTCCAATGTTATTAATATTGAGCCAAACGCGTTTTTGCTTGTTCCTTTTTTGCAGTTGATTTATAAAGCGCGAACATTATAGTTTATTATATAATAAAGCGCTTCGTTTACACTTGCTATTTTATAATTCATATTTATAATCCTATTTTATTAATAACTATTCTATTTTATTATATAATTAAAACTATAATTAAATAAAAATTTTAAAAATATAACAAAATTAAATGAATGATTGCAGATAGAATAAAACTATTGTTAGTTAGTCTTAGTATTCAGTGGTCAACATAGGAAACAGAAAGTGGAAAAAAATGTACTTACGACTATTGTTAGTTAGACTTAGTATTCAATAGTAAACATAGCAAACAGAAAGTGAAAAAAATGTACTTAAGACACCCATCGACCACAGCTGAAAACAAGCTAAGGCTGGAAATGAGATGGGAAGCTGCATTTCCGATTTCGCTATCATCTTTCGCTATCAGCCTGTAGTAAAATAGAATGAGGCTTAAGAAATCAGATACTTGATGCATAATCTCACATTCATGTAGATGTGGGTGTGTATCTGGTATCTGTCTAAAAATTAACTCATTTTTTAAGATAAAACAGTGATCACATGGAAATTTGTCTAGCAATTTTAAATTTAATAACCCAAAACTACAATACATCCTTTGTTGCTATAAATCCACATAAATCAAAAAATACTTGCCATTTTTATACTAAATCATGTCTTGATAACTCAATCACAAACAAAGAGGCTTATGTTTTTCATCATCAAGTCATAATTCAAAATCCTATTAACCAACAACTTATGTAATTTACTGAAATTTCAAAATTAATCATATTTTCAATTTATGAAATTAATTAATAAAAAATTAATTGTGCAGCCTAAGACTAAAACAAGTTTACAGGCAAGAAACAAAAAACATTAGCTGAACCATGAATCAGGGTCATAACACTTACAAAGGGTGGTGTATAATATTTTATTTCTAACTTCACAAAAGAGCCATGTTCGCATATTACTCCAATCTCTTCATTCAAAATCAAACAGTGTTTCCCATGATTGCAAGGGCCAGAATTCTTCCTATCTCTTTCAACCTGTTCAACATAATGCAGCATTAAATTCACTTGAATATGGAAAAATACTAGATAACATCTTCAATATTAGACATCATGAATTCTAATACCAAACTGTAAAATCGACGGTACAATAACATGAATATAAAATGTGAAGGAATAATAATAATTGTATACATTCAAAACTAGCGTTAAAAAGTTTGAAGGGAAAAAGAAAAAATACGAGTGGCGGTGCTTTCTCAGCTTTATCATTCTGGAGTTGTTGAAGTGCCAACTCCATCTCTTCCCACAGTTTGTCATTCTCATCTTGTTCCTTAATAACTGACTGATCAGAAATATGTTCCATAAAGCTGAATCTAGAAAAACATAATAAAAAAACGAAATTCAAATTCAAAATAAAAGAAAATAGACAAGTCACACATCAAGTAGCAACCTTGGACACGAAAACAGATTCTCTGAATAAACTAAAAGCAATACAATTTACATGAATACAAAAGGAGCAAAGTAGCAGAGATTTGAGAACTCAAAACTCCAAATGAACTAAAAAAATCAGTTTCCAAAACGAAATAACCAGACTCATAGAAAGCAATAGGAAATACGAAATACCAAAAACACTGTTTAAAATCAAATATATTCTCTGAAATTTTGTGAAAGCCAAATATTAAGTTTAACCAGATGAAAATGGCGCCGGGTGAGAAAGTTCAAAACTCAAAATACAAACCCAGGAGCTTCAAAACAAAAGATTGATTAAAAAATCTGTAAAAATGGAATCTTAACAGCAAGGCAAAGAAAACCACGCGTTTGGCAAACGTTTTTACACCAAAACACGGAACTACGAACTTAAAAATTGAATCTGAACTTTAAAATAGGCTCTTGAAACAAATTGGCAACAGAGATTACAGAACAAAATGAGATGATAAACTAAAATAGATTTTCAAATATAGGGTCTCCAAAATTCCACAGCACAAACTCATACCGAATGGCATCAAATATGCATACCATATATAAAAGATGAAGGTTTGGAACATGAACAGAGAAATCATTGAAAAATGGAGTAACATGAAGGTTTCAGAACTAAACATGACCCAGAACAAAGCCAACACTCGTCACTAGCCAGGTCAAGCTTACCACCTGGAACTTGAAGTCAAACAAAGCAAAATCTCACCTGTGAATTCCAGTCCAGGCCTAGCCGGCTTGGCCGCGGCCAACGACGAGGCTAACTCAAAAGGAGAACTTAAAGCTTAAACAAAAAGAAAGGGAAAAAGTTTGAAAGCAGTGATCAAAACTTTCAGAATGTGAAAATGAAACTTGAAGCAATCAGATACCAAACCAAACAAATTTTCCCAAAGTATCACAAAAGCAATCTCAAAATCAATAATGGATTTTTTATTTACTCTCCAAAGAGAAAAGTTAGAGTTTACCTTGAGGGCCCTCAGATTCTCCAAGTCAAAAATGGAAATGCGCTTTGCTCAAGAGATTTTCAGGCTTCTCTCGCAAATCAGGTTCTTCCTTCACCGGTGATTTATGGAACAGAACTGAAGCAGAGGAGAGGAAGACTTAAACTTGAGTTTTGAGCAGAGAAAAGCAATGGAACAGAACTTAAAAATTGAATTCATTTACATTTTACCTTCACCAGTGATTTATGGAACAAAACTGAAACAAAGAGAGGAAGACTTTGTGTTTTGAGCAGTGAAGAACTTATAAAAACTTAACTTTCTGAGGCAAAGAAATTGTCTGCAACAAACAGAGATACTCATCTCATCTCTCTTTTGTTTCTTTTCCATTCTAGGATCTCTGATGCATAAAGTTGAATTAGCAGAGAGATAAGAGCCTCTCTTAAGAGGGTGAGTCGCAGTCAAAAGCTGTAATTAAAATTTTATTATGTTTCCAATTTGTTTCTGTTTTTGGCAGCCTGCAAGCATCAAGGAATGCAGGTTTTGGCATTTTGGGGTTGCCAGTGAAGAAAGTCCCCATCATTAGGGGTGTAAATGAGCAGAGCGGCTCGCGAGCAGCTCGCCGCTCGGCTCGTTAAATGCTCGCTCGAGCACGCTCGTCAAATAAACGAGCCGAGCGCGAGCGCAATTTTCGAGCTCGTTTATAAACGAGCGGTTACGAGCTTAGCTCGCGAGCGGCTCGCGAGCATGTTTCAATTAGCTATAAACGAGCACGCTCGTGAGCAGTTCATGAGCACCCATCTATAAAACAAAAGAATAACCTAATTTTACAAAGTTTTCTTGATATCCCTATCTGCCAGCCGCTGTGGAATTTGAACTACCGTGATGATCTTTTTTTTTTATTGTGCTTATTATCGTTGTTCAATTTGAACTTGTTCTTATTTTGTTATATTATTTTATTAGTATTGTTTTAAATTATAATTTAAGAACATTATGGATTTATGTTTGAGTAATTTGAATTTGTGTTTGATATATTTTTATATTATTTTTTTAGTAATTGATAAACGAGCTCGAGCGCCTCATTTATTATCAAGCTTAAACGAGCCGCTCGTGAGCATAATTTTATGCTCGACAAATAAACGAGCGCGCTCGAGCTCGCTCGTTTAATAAACGAGCCGAGCACGAGCACTATTTTAACGCTCGTTTATTAAACGAGCCGAGCTCGAGCATGCCACTGCTCGGCTCGGCTCGACTCGTTTACACCCCTAACGCTAGCGTCATCAAACTTACCTTTGCTGGCAAAGATAAGTTTTCATTTTCTTTTTAATGGCTAAACTCTTTATTTTTGCAAAATCTCAAAAATAACACCTAAATTTTACTTTTCAAAATCTCAAAACGACACCTAATTTTTTATTTTTTTAAAATCTCAAAATGACACAAACTTTATTTTCTTTGTAAGATCTAAAATTGTCCCATAAACTTTATAAGATTTGTAAGCATGCTCTTATGCACTTTTAATTAAAATATTTTGATGTAATACTATTAAAATTGTAACACCTCTTGACCCGACTATTTGTAACCGAACCAAGATGTGCTACATTACATATTACATAGTATATAGAATATAATCTACAAATATTACAATAAGGGTACAATTTTTTTTTTTTTTATATACTCTAAATCTTCAAAGTCTGTCTTCATCTTCACAGTATATGCCAACTAAATTTTGTGCCAACTGCCTAATCTCAGTCTGCCCATGCTAAGTCTTCGAAGACCTACAAGTTCAGAATAAACCAAACTTGCTGAGCGATGATGTAACACCCTAATTTTTAAATATTGATTTTTAATTAAAAAGGATTAAATTGGGAATAAAATTTATTTAAAGGTTATTTTAGAAATTTTAAACTACCGGTATTCATGTAAATTTACAAAATAGGGAAGGACATTATAGTCTAATGGGTATACGTAAATTGATTAAATAGTTGAGGGTATTTCAGTATTTTTATTCGAAAGATATTTTAATATAAAATTATTATTATTATTATTATTAT
>CATIWJ010288183.1:0-21330 GCA_949640765.1 Croton laevigatus | reverse complement strand
TCTATTCAGCCTATTGAGTCTCATCCTCAAGTTGTTACTGTTGGCTTTAGTAAGGATGGAGTTCAATGGAGTAGTAGTTTTCTTTATGCAAGCCCAAATCCTCAGGTGAGAAGGAGTCTTTGGGATTATCTTCGGGATCTTTGAAGCAGGATTTTGGGTGCATGGAATGTTGTTGGGGATTTCAATGAAGTTTGTTTTCCATATGAGATTGTTGGTGGTTTGTTTTGTAGGGAGCGTGCTGTGGCTCTGCTTGATTTTTTGGATGATTGTCGCTTATTAGACATGGGTGCTACAGGTTCTAAATTCACTTGGGTCCGTCGCAATGGCAGTGGGGGCTTTCTTGGTAAACGGTTGGATCGGGCGTATGTGGATATGGATTGGCGCCTGGCTTTTCCGAAAGCATATGTGGAACATCTTTCCCGAGTGTATTCTGATCATTCTCCTCTGTTCCTGCGTTTCCATGCATCAGAAGGAGGGAACCATATTCGTCCTTTCAGGTTTTATGCCTCCTGGGATACTCATTCGGAATTTGAAGGAGTGGTAAGGGATGCTTGGAATGTTTCTGTGTTTGATTTCCCCCAGAAATTGAGTAAAATGCAGGCTGCTGCTTCTTTCTTTAATAAGCATGTGTTTAGTAATATTCGACGGAGGAAATGGCAGGTTCGACGGAGGCTTTTAGGTGTACAGAGGCAATTGGATATGTGTAGTTCTGAGGCCCTTTTTCGATTAGAGAGGACACTTCAGAGGGAGTATGAGCGGATTCTTGATCAGAATGAGCTTTTATGGTATCAAAAATCCAGGGAGCAGTGGGTAAAATTGGGGGACCGGAATACCAGATTTTTTCATGCTCAAACTATCATTAGGAGGAAGAGGAATAAGATTCATGGTTTGTTCTTGCAAAATGGAAACTGGAGCACGAATCCACAGGTCCTTCAGGAGGAAGCTCTTTCTTTTTTTACTAACCTCTTTTCTGTGGATTTTCAGGTGTGTCATAATCATATTATGATGAATGCCAACCCATCTCTGTCTTTGGTGGATAGGCAAAACTTGTTGCTCCCTGTGACTACTGAGGAGGTGCGTAATGTGGTTATGTCTATGCGCCCGTTTAAGGCTTCGGGGCCGGATGGATTCCAGGCGTTTTTCTATAAGTAGTATTGGCACATTGTCGATTCAGACCTGGTTAATGTGGTTCGGCGAGCTTTCTTGGATGGCAATGCTAGTCCCAGCTTGTTGGAGACTCTGATTGTACTTATACCTAAGGTGGAGAATCCTGTTCGTCTTAAGGATTTGCGCCCTATTAGTTTATGCAATGTCTCCTACAAAGTTATTACATCGATTTTGGTGAATAGGTTTCGTCCTCTCCTTCATGAGTTGATTGGTCCTCTACAGGGTAGTTTCTTACCAGGAAGGAGTACTCGGGATAATATTTTGTTGGCTCAAGAGATCATGCATACTATTCATATCCGGCGGCATGGTTGTGGATTAGTGGCCTTTAAGATCGACTTGGAAAAAGCTTATGATAGAGTCAGTTGGGATTTTCTTCGCGCCACCCTTTATGATTTTGGTTTTCCGGCGAAGATTGTTGATTTGATTATGTGGGGTGTGCAGTCGCCTAGTTTGTCTGTACTCTGGAATGGGTCGCAGTTGCCATCCTTTACACCACAGTGGGGCCTTAGGCAAAGGGATCATCTCTCTCCTTACTTATTTGTTCTTTGTATGGAGAGATTAGCTATACAGATTAAGAAGCTAGTTTTGGATGGTAGTTGGAAACCAATTAGGCTTTCCAAGGATGGGATTGGGATTTCGCATTTGTTCTTTGTTGATGATGTTCTTCTGTTCTGTTAAGCTGATAAAGGTTAGATGAGGGTTATTTTAGACACTTTGCAGGCTTTTTGCCAGGCTTCTGGCTTGAAAGTGAATGCTGAGAAGTCTAGAATGGTATTTTTGAGAAATGTTAAACGGCAAAAGCAAAATTGGTTGTCTTCTCTTTCGGGTATCAAGAAAGTGAGCAATTTGGGGAAATATTTGGGGTTATCTCTTATTCAGGGTCGGGTAAAAAAGGAAGTGTTCTTGCTGATTATTGAAAGCGTTGATAGGCGGCTCTCTTCTTAGAAAAATAAACTTCTTAACAAGGCAGGTAAACTTTGCTTGGCCAAATCGGTAGTTTCCTCTTTACCGATTTATACTATGCAAGCTCTTTGGGCTCCTCAGTCAGTGTGTGATCATGTGGATAAAGTCATTCGGAGTTTTATTTGGGCCAAGCAAGGTCACTCACGGGGTTGGCATTTAGTACCTTGGAAGGAAATGGTGAAGCCTAAAGGTTTGGGCGGTCTTGGGCTTCGGTGTGCTCGTGAGAATAATATTGCTCTTCTAGGTAAACTGGTTGCTAGTTGTTTAGAGGATCCGGAGAAGCTTTGGGTGAAGATTTTAATGGCTAAATATGCGTCACAGGGTTATATACTATCTGTCCGGAAGCCATTAGGTGCATCGTATGTATGGAGAAGCATTTTGAGGGCGAGGGATGTGCTACGAGATGGTTTCAAGGTTCATCTTGGGGATGGCTCCTTTTCCTTTTGGTATGCGGACTGGTTGGGATCTGGGAAGTTGTGTGAAAAGGTACCTTTTGTTCATATTCTTGATTCTGATCTACGGGTGCTGGATGTTTGGAACCAGGGGTCTTGGGACTTTAATGTTTTATGTTCCAACCTTCCTGATATAGTGCGGTCTAAAATTCTCAATGTAATAATTCCCACTGTTCGTAGTTCTCCTGATACTTTCCTATGGAGCAACTGCCCCCGAGGCAATTATACAGTCGCGTCTGGGTACGCCTTCCTGATGCAGTATGAACCTGGTGTTTCTCGTCTTTGGAGGTTGGTCTGGAAGTGTCCGGTGCCGGAGAAGGTTAGGTTTTTTCTCTGGCTTAAGCTTCATAATGCGCTCCCTTCAAACCAAAAGAGATTGTGTTGTCATTTGTCTAATTCTGCTACATGTCTGCGTTGTGGAGCGGACGTTGAGGACCAAAATCATTTGCTGCGTTGTTGTCCTTTGGTGTAGCATCTATGGTCTTATTTCGATGCATTTTTGCTGCCTATCCCTCCAGGTGTGTCTTTCATGGATTGGTTACGAGGTAGGTTGTTTTGTCGTGATAATGTGCTCTTTGTTACTATCCTGTTGTGGGTTTGGAAATGGAGAAATAATTACATTTTTGGGAGCCAACCTTGGTCTGTGTATTCGGTCATTACGAACATTTGGCTGTCATTTCAGGAGTACAAAAAGTTTAGTTCTTCTGATTCATTTGGTGGCCGGGTTTTAGCACGTCCTCCATGTAGTGTTCGATTGTCTGTAGATGGTAGTTGGAGTGCTTTGCTTAATCGTATGGGTATAGGTGGCATCATTCGAGATGGCTATGGCCGTTGGATTCTGGGTTTCTCCTGCGGGTTTGATTATGGAAGTCCGCTACTTGCGGAGTTAGTGGCTATTAGAGAAGGGCTCTCACATGTTTGGGCTTATGGGGAACGTTGGTTATGTTGTGAGTCTGATTGTTCTGATGCTATTGAGCTAGTTTCTACGAATATGGATGTCTCTCGCCATTGGTTTCGGGATGATATTTTGAGCATTCGTACTCTTCTTCAGCAGGAATGGCATGTGGAGTTTCGACTTGTCCAGAGGGATAAAAATTTAGGGGCTGACGCTCTTGCTCACCGTGGTGTTCAGGATGGGGTGTCCGCAAATGTCTGGTTGCAACCCCCGTCATGGTTGATTCCTTTGCTTTTCTCTGAGTTGCTTTAGTTTTTTTATTTCTTTTTATTGTTCTTTCCTTTTGTATAAAAAAAAAAAAAGGCTTATAAGACATATGAATGATATATTTTGTCAATAAAATCATATTTTTGGCTTTCCCGAGAGTGAAATTTTTTTTAGGTATATATATAAGAAAGTACATCATAATAAAAATATTTGTCAGAAGTTCTAAAACCATAGAAATAATGGTAAAAAAGAAAGGGCATTTAGTGCTTTTTAGGACATTCCATTGAAAATGCTAGTTTAAATGGCCATTTCATGCAAATAATTTACAAAAGGTATATCAAAAGTTTATAATAAGTATCTAGAGACATTTTGGTAGCCCTACTTTTTTGGGTGACGATTCCAGCGAGCTCATTTTTTGAGCGAAGAACAAATCAATTTTTCTAGCCGAAATTCAAAGGTCATTTTCTGCTACATGTTTATAAGAGATATATCATCAGTTTTCTATAAGTTTAATCTACCCCTAATAGTTCCAGTCACTGGCCGGCTAAAAATTTCGACAACTCGAATTCACGGCAAAAACTCTGGAAACCCCGATTTCTTCAATTAAAACCAACTGAAAATTCAACATGTACTAATAATTAAAAAAGGAAAGTGAAGTTACAATCCAAGTTATAATTGCTGACAACCATCTGAGTTTATTTCTACAACTTAAGAAATCTCAGAAACTCATGCTGAAAAATTGATTTCAGCATAAACTATAATGAAGATTGGAAAAACTATAGAGGCCGACAAAAAAACTGTAACAACCCTTAACACAGACTACTGTTAGTCGTGCTAAGTGTGTCATAACACGTGTTGAAGCACAATGCATGGTATAAAAAAAAAAGATAAATTATTCACTGTTTGAATACAAAGTAAAATACTAAATAAATTAAATATTTTGATACTCTATGTATTTCTGCTTGTCCTGATAGTATGCAAAATCTAACTTCTTTTGTGGATCTAGATGCTATTCTTCTTTTTCGAATCTTCAAGTGTCCTCTCGGTAACTTACAAGTTTAATAAACTTGATAACCAATGATGCTCAGTGGGTACTTTATTCATAATATATTAAATTAAAATACAATATTTTAATATAACAGATTCTCAATAATAAGTAAATATGGTTTCACCGCATATTCAGCACATTTAAATTATTCACTATATATATATAATCTAAATTATAGTTTTATTAATATAAAATGAGAAATTTCTGGGTAAAATACCAAATTGGTTCCTGTTGACATGCTCGTCGAATTCTGCTCTATGTTCCTTCTACATACTTTCTCAACTATTCAAATAATCTATTGTTACCTCAGAGATGAGAGGTACCTTTCATGAAATTATCCCAAAATGCGCAGCTTTTTGCATTTTGACCACAGAAGTTCGCATTAGCCTTGGACAAAACAACTAGTCATTTTGTCCACACACCATATGACTTCCACATACGGCATACAACTCAAGCCAAACAACACACCATGTAGGTTTCTTCTTCACCTAGTTTTCTGTATTTTAGGTCAAACGACCCTAATTTGAACCTATTTTTTGTCACCTATTTTTGGCAGCCAAAAATAGCTATTCGTATATCATTTTTGTTACTATTGGTCTTCAACTTCGATTGGAAGTATCTAAACGACTATATGATCACTAGAAAATGATAAAAACTTGACTGGATCTTCAAGATTAATTGCACCATGTCTCTCAACCTTACTGAAAATCCTTATTCCAGTAACATTTTTTAATATTTCTTGTTTTTATCTTGCTCACCGGACCATGAAGAGTCAATCGGTGGCCTCTTTTAGCAGTGATAGAACTTGACAGTGGTGGTGGGTGGTTGGATCCTAAACAGGTCTTCTCCTTTTTTTTTTTTCATGTAGTCCCAAATGTGACAATGATCCAAAAGGGGGGCTGAATTGGATTTAAAAGGTCAAGAGATTGCTAGAAAAATGAAGGTCGCTTAAAATAGAAAAATTGAGAGTGTTTCGCACAAAAATGTTATAATTAGGGGGAAGCAGCCCTTTTTATACAGCGATGGGGCACAGGATTCTAGGCACATTTATGATGACCAAATTACCAGCGTGCCTTTGGCTACATATCTAACAATTGAAGGGTGAAAAAGTAATTGGCTAGGGGGCACTGAAATGCCACAAAGTAGAAGGATCTGGAAATTAGGGCGCACAACATTCCTGCTTAACTTTTTGCTAGCCCACTTAAGATAGTAGGGGAAGGTTGCGTTCAAGATATTTTGTGGCGACCTCCACTTGAACCCTTGTAATAGCCTAGACATGGAATGACTTGGACTGAAGAGAGACTTGTATAAGCTTCCTCCATTTTTTAGGGACCCACAAAAGAGAGTTTAGCCCTTATGTCAGAATATATAAGATCACCTATTGACTGTCCAGGCAGAGGTCACTATTTTGTTCATAAGTGAGGTCGTCCAAGCGACCTCCATGTTGCCAAACTGGAAAGGTCGCCTAAGCTCAAGAGGCAAGGGCCACCAACCTCCCAAGTGGCGTGGGCCATCGACCTCCCAAGTGAGCTAGGCCACTAACCTCCCAAGTGGTGTGGGCCACCGACCTCTCAGGTGAGCTGGGCCACCGACCACACTGCTCTAGGCAGTCGACCTCGCCGCTTTAGGTCACCGACCACGTACGTGTCATCGCTTAAGTTTCACTATAAATAATCCTCAACCGTCACTTATCAGACTAAGACATTTTTAGACTTCAAGGAGTAATATATTTATATGAAGAGCATAGAGCAGGATTCTAAGTGTAACTGAGACCTCCAATTACCAGCATGCCTCTGAAGATATGCTTAATGGGTGAGGGGTAGTGGAGTAATAGCCAAGGTACCAAAGCGACGTGTGGAAGGAAGATTCTGGAAATTAGGATGTGCGGAATTCCCGCGCCAATTGTTTCATCTTTTGGTGAAAGGGAGGTCGCGATTTGAAATTCTTGCCACGACCTCTAGTTAGTATATGAGATGGCCAACATGGAATGACTTGGATTAAGTGAGGAGATCTGTAAGCCTCCATATTTGGGACCCTCCAAGGGATTTGATCGCCCTTACCCAAGACAAAGGACAAGTTGCCCTTGCCTAAACTAGGGGAGGGGTCGCCTTTACCCAGGCCAAGCCAGGGGAGGGGTCGCCTTTACCGAGGCAAGGGGAGAGGTCACGCTTACCCAAGCCAGGAGAGAGGTTGCCTCTTTAATCTCTCCTCCGAGACAAGATGCTAGACTTCGAGAATCAAAGGGCCTCTTGGGCTCCAAGATTCTAGGGGCCCTTAAGACTCTATTGAACACAAGGATTTCGGGGACTCAAGGCCTGGGATTCCTTATTTAAGGCCCTCGTCTGCTATTTGTCGGACTGAATCACTTTTTAGACTTTCAATAACATTCAATAATTTTCAATAAAATTTAAAATTCTTCAAAACTTCACCAGATAAATAGGAAAGATGACTGCTACCGCTGTGAGGTGATTTCCGGCGAGTATGGGCAAAAAAATTTTAAATAAAAAAAATTGTAAACGAACTTCATTAAAAGTAAATAAAAATAAAGTTTAATAAATTTAACATAAACGTAAATACAATTCAATGTATTAATGTAAAATCATTCAATATGCGTCAATACAAATGAGTAAAAGTAATTACAAGACAATAAATATATACATAATTAAAAAATGAATTTCCTCACATAAAAATAAAAGGGATTCCAAAAATTCTCTCTTCTGCTTTATGCTTGTTCTCGCCCTAGATCTCTATTCTTTCTTTTCTTTAAGTCACTAGCTAATTCTTTATCCCATTCCATTCATATTCCATGTTCTACCAAATAAAGCATTAAAATTACTCATTCTCATTCGATTACCCATTTCATTCACCATTCCAGTTACCAGACGAGGCCTTAGCTCTAACAAAATGGGGAAAAAAATAAAATAAAATAAATCAATGTCAAATTCAATCCAACTGAAAAAACAAAAAAGTGCTCCATCCACTTGCCAAACAAAAATCACTCTCTACGGTGCAACTATGCCTGTCGTCAAGCTACTGGCAACTGAAGAATACAAAATATTCTGCTTGCTCTAACAAAATATTCTCTTTCCATTTCCAAGAATACAAAATCATTACAAAGTCCCACATCACATGAGCTAGCTATACAGACATGGCTCCTCAATACGGTGCAAGACTGGTGTTTCCTATAGATGTAAAGAAGAAGCCATGGGACCAAAAACTTCCCCTTCATAACCGGTGGCATCCAGACATTCCTCCGGTCGCGGAAGTTGCCACCGGTGAGCTTTTTAGGATTGAGATGGTGGATTTCAGCGGAGGACTTATCACACAACAAAATTCTGCACAAGACATCAAACATGCTGATCCTTCTATAGTGAGTTCTATATTTTCTAATAGAATTTTACATTAAACATAATTAATAGTGAAAATAATTGATGTGAATATATATATATATATATATATATATATTTAGTCTTTTAGGGACCATAGGAAAAGTAGTCCCTGATATATATCTGACCCTTGGTCCAATTTTAGGACAAACAGAATAAACTAAAATTGTGGTCAAGTGGGTCAGTTGGTTTATGGCTCCTTCAACTCCAAGAGTGGTGGTTCCAGTGGACCTGAAGAAGGAGCCATGGGAGCAAAAACTACCTCTTCATAACCGTTGGCATCCGGAGATTCCACCGGTTGCTGAGGTTAAAGCTGCTGAATTTTTCAGAATAGAAATGGTAGACTGGACTGCCGGTCTTATTAAAGATGATGATTCTGCTATTGATGTTAAAACCATAGACCTTTCAACTGTAAGTATTAATAATATGGTCAATCTTACCAATTTTCGGATTAAATATGACGATTAGATTAGAATCAAATTTAATTATAGCATCTCCTTTAGTTATATTTGATTCCATAAAATTTATTTTTAGAACTGAAATTAATAAACTTTTGTGCAAAGCTGTGGGTTTTAAATATTATAACTTTTTTGGTATTTGGAAACTTTTGTAGGTTCATTATTTGAGTGGACCGATTAGAGTAGTGGACAAGGAAGGAATTCCAGCGAAACCAGGAGATCTGCTAGTGGTTGAAATATGCAACTTGGGTCCTCTGCCTGGAGATGAATGGGGCTATACAGCAATATTTGATAGAGAGAATGGAGGTGGTTTTTTGACTGACCATTTTCCTGCTGCAGCCAAAGCTCTTTGGTACTTTGAAGGAATATATGCATATTCTCCTCATATACCAGGTATATATGTAAAACAACTCTATTTCATTATTCATGTCTACAAATTTCGCAAATCGATTAATTCCCCAGTTTGGAATGAACGAATTAGAATTTTAGAATTAATTTGTAAATGAAAGTAATGTTTTTAAAATATATTATGTACTAATTAGACGATTATGTATGCACATAAGGGGTGAGATTTCCGGGTTTGACTCACCCTGGAATAATTGGAACTGCACCATCAATGGAACTGTTAAATATATGGAATGAAAGAGAAAGAGAAGTTGAAGAAAATGGGCTAAAATCATTCAAACTATGCGAGGTTTTGCATTCTAGGCCGCTAGCAAATCTACCATCAACAAAAGGATGTCATCTTGGAAAGGTATGTAATACCGAAGCATTAACTAATATACTGTAAAAATGTAAAATCTAACAGAAAGTTATGATCTTCTGTAGATTCAAAAGGGCAATCCTGAATGGGAGAAGATTGCCAATGAAGCAGCAAGAACAATCCCGGGAAGAGAGAATGGAGGAAACTGTGACATAAAAAATCTAAGTAGAGGTTCAAAAGTATACCTTCCAGTATTTGTAGAAGGAGCAAATCTTAGCACTGGTGACATGCATTTTTCCCAGGGTGATGGTGAAGTAGCATTCTGCGGAGCAATCGAAATGAGCGGATTTCTAGAACTCAAGTGCATTTTTCATACGTTCACTTTGTATATGAATAATTGGATTTTCTTTTCCTGAAATATCTGATGTAGCATTTTCAATCTCAGGTGTGAAATCATAAGAGGAGGAATGAAGGAGTACCTTACACCAATGGGGCCAACTCCACTGCATGTAAATCCTATATTTGAGATAGGACCAGTGGAGCCAAGATTCTCAGAATGGTTAGTGTTTGAAGGGATCAGTGTTGATGAGAGTGGAAGGCAGCATTTTCTTGATGCGTCTGTTGCTTATAAGCGTGCAGTTCTAAATGCCATTGATTACCTCTCCAAATTTGGTTACTCTAAAGAACAGGTTTCTTATCTTCAAACTTTACATTAAGACTTCATTAACCATTAATATAATCAAGTTAAAACCAGAATTTGTTTGGTGAATATCAGATGTATCTCCTGCTATCTTGCTGTCCATGCGAAGGGAGGATTTCTGGTATAGTCGATTCTCCCAATGCCTTAGCCACCTTGGCAATTCCAACTGCCATATTTGATCAGGTAGCTACCCATCTTTACTTATCCAACAGCCAAATAATTAAGAAAATATAAATATGAAGAAAAATTCATGTAATATAATCAGCAAGAAATTTCTATTGAGCCATCAATTCTCTTTAAAAAAAAATTGCTTTCCATAAATATTTGTATGTTCATGTTTCACAAATCATTAACTCATTTATTATTTGGTAATTTTGATAATTAACTGGTGTAGGACATCCGCCCAAAAATTGGCAAGGCGCCTTCAGGACCCAGGCTAGTGAGAAAACCAGACGTCCTAAAATGCAGCTATGATGGGAATTTACCCATTACAAAGAACCTCAGCGCCCTGGAATCACAAGGTGGAACCAGTTGATTGAGCCTCCATAAACCACTTTCCACATGCTATCTTAAATGAACAGCTCATTTAAATTATTGTCTAATTTATTAGTCTGCTTTTCTTAGGCCAAAATCAAAATTGTAGCATTGAATTATAAGATTAAACCGAACAATTAAGGTCTGTGGCATGTATACAGTACTAAATAAAAAGTGGATCAGGTTAAGGTGTACTCTGAATATAGTTTTCAGACCTACACAGAAAAAAGCAAAAGGATTGCATAAGTTACGTAGCCAATTTGTCCAGGGAATTCTGAGTTTCACTCCAATAAATATCCATACTAGTAAACGACTATGGTAAATATCATCAAGTCAATAATATATTGTGAGTGTTCGATGGTGTTGGAGGGATGGGCATCGCACGCCAAATGCCCAGAGCCAAAGGTCCAATTCGATACTCAGCACCTGCGCAAACATGTCACCAGTTTAGGATAACAAATAAACAGCATGAAACATATAAAAAGTCAGAGAAAATGCACAACAAAGACATGGACATTCTAAGGGCAAAAACGCCACCATATGTTGACCAAGACTGAAAAGAAAGGTTGAAGATTTGTGTTCATGAAAAGGGTCGCATAATAAAATGGATGAATGAAAGAATGAAACATAAATACTGTAAGAACATTTTCCGTCTCAGTTAGCAAGGTCCTTCACTCAACTTATATTTTTTCAAGAAATTTGCATGAATCTCTGATTTACCAATTTCATTGAACTTAATGGGAACTTAGTTCATTGAACCCAGGCATGTCTCAACTGCAAGCCAATACAATAATTATAAGAAACCTCTCATAGCACCACAGATTAGAGAACTGTAGTCTTTTAGCCTATGTTTAATAAAACTGAAGCCAAATTGCAGCAAGACATCATAAATCACTGCTAAATTGTATCATCTACCACAATAACAAGTTCATAGCATGTGTCTATATGTTATCATGACATCTATACTTAAGTCTTCAAATGGATAGCATGAAGTTCTTTTTGGATACATGCTGTTAAATCAATTGCTGGTGTAATATAACAGTAACAGATCAATTAAATCAGCGTTTTCTCAGAATAAGCCCAACAAGCAAGGTTCAATAGAGCCAATGACTGGACATAGCTTATGGGTCATATCATTATTACTCATTAACAAGTATATGCATGAAGTGAAAAGTGGTAATAGTGAAAATACAACTCAAGTCTAAAAGATATCTTAACAGGAATGATGCTGCAACTATCTACAAGTAATAAAAACAAACATATGTCATAAGAAAAATCCCAATTCAGTCTATGAGCTTCCAAGGAGATTGAAAACATAGAAAATACTAGCTAAAATCAAAGGACCTTTTAAAGAAATTACATTTTAGGTACAAATTTATTTCACAACGTAAGCATGAAGACAAATTTCATTTTCGAACTGTTGAGCAGTGATGTGATTAAACTAGAAGACAATCATTAATTCTATAAACCACAAACTGATAGAAATTAGAATAAATACACAAATATATGCGCCAGTAAGCATGGTAATTTAACTGTACCTGCTTTCCTGATCTTACTCGAAGCAAGTCCCTCATTTTCTCCACTGCATATATAGAGCATGCTCTTAATTCAACTTCCTCCTCACTACCAGGAGCTATTTCACAATTAGACTCAATCAGTTTGCAGAGGGTCGAACTATATTTTAGCACCCCAAGTTGCTGAAGCACAGCCGGAACAATGTAGTCTGCAAATATAGTAATAGAACCAGCATCCTTAAATTCCCCATAACCTCTACCCTTGAAAGCACCATACAAATCAGCTGCAAAAATCTGAGCTCTTTTATACAAGAACACTTGATGGCCTTTATAAACTGAGTGGTCACGAAAACCTAAACATATTACGTCAGATAAATATTTCAGCATCCTTGCAAATAAAGGCTATTTGATTCCGAAAAACCAAAATAAATATGTCCACTTGAGACAACTAAGAATTTAAAAATAATAAGCAAATAAATACCAGGAAAGTGACTGGAAACTGTAGCAACAAGCTTCGCAGCTGATTTCTCACAGGATTCCACAAGATTGGATGCTTTGCCTCTAAAGTTTCTTTCCAGTTCGACACCAACCTATGGTACAAATTTACACATATCAGTTGACTAATTTTCACTGTTATGATGTAGGCTAAGATATTGCATATCATCAGAATTAGTTCCTTAGAGACATAGAACTCAAACATCATGAATTTCAAGCCCAGGGGAGGGGAGGATAGGAAGCAGAAGAGCATCAATTAAAACTTGAAAAACCTCATGGAGTAAACGAATCCTTTCATCCTCCAAAGGAAGTGGTCTTGGCCATTTTAGCAACTCACGTAATTGAGGACCTGGCAACAAGCATTCATTTCATCACTATTTGATGAAAAAACAAAGGCATGTCTCATGCAAGCATTTGTAGAATTCCAGTGGTCATGAAAAGGCAAATACAACAACTGGATATTAATCAAGAAAGGAATATTAAGTGGTGAACTTATGAGAAAGAAGGGGGGAAATGTGCAGGAGGCTGGTATTGACTTAACACAAATACTCTTAAAAAATCACTATTCAAAAAATCTAGAACCAGCACTTTAAGAATGCACAAAATATGCTTGTTGGAAAGCATAATTTATTCAGACAAAAAATAAAATTATACTTATGGACGAAATTCTAATTTTCAGTTTCTTAAACAAATGACAAAGACAACATTATCCTCTAACATTCTGGCAGGAGTTGTACTATTCACTATTGGTGATATAGACTGTTTTACATACAATTGATAAGCTGTACCCGCCAAAGGCTGTAAGGAAAAGTAACAGGAGTGAACTCATCTTAGCAACCTAATCTTTATTTTGGCATCCCAAAATTTAAAATTTTTGTCCTTGGTTTTATATCCAAATCAACTTCTGATTCCAAAAAGGCCTTGTATTAAATATGGTCATACTCACCTACAAGGATGTTTAAAGATATTAAAAACAAATAAATAAACTACCTGTGTACTTTTGCAGACGATCAGCATCAAACACAGATTTGTCATTTTGCAAAGCTTCCTTTAGGCCTGAAGCCAAATGATCATAGCTTAAATCTTTGTCTGCAGAGAACAAGAAGCAAATAATGACAAAAAGAATGCAGTTAGTAGAGCACACAAAGTAAGGTTTGTATTAACGGCACAACATAAGAATGCATTAAATTGAGTTGATACTCCATAACAGCAAATTAACACTAATAAACTAAGAAATTCTTTATGGTAGCTCAAACAGAGTTATTCAGACAATGGTCCAATGGCAGAATTAAAATATTCAATTGTTTTACAATTTTACAAGATGAAGCTTCAAGTCAATTTATCAAGTCATTACCTGCGGAAGTTTTTCGTGCATAACATCCCACAGTGCAAAAGAGCAAGCCTTGTAATATTGAAGAATTAGTTCTTTTTTTTTTTTTTTTTTTTGAATGGGATGGGAGCACTGTCCATCAAAAGAAGAAGAAACAGCAGGAAGAGGATACCAAGCCTTAGGACTTGGAATCACTACTACAAACAAACATAAGCTAGCAAGAAGCATAATATGAAGAACTTGAAGACTTAATATGAAACGCAAATGAATTACAATGGGTAAGCCAAATTGCAGTTATGATTAAATGAACATCTTTGTAATGTTAACAAGAAATTCATACATAATTACCAAACGTTGCCTAAAGAATTATAAAATATGAGAAAAAGGATGGTAGGATATTAAACAAAATAAATAGTTTGCAAAATGGACAAGACATTATACTTTTTTGCTTGGAATCTTTTCCTTTATTGCCAAGTGGGTACGCTATATACAGTAATAACAAATGGTCCTTTTTTGCTTTTCATTCATTTACTTTTCACTTATAAGAAACAAAAAATTCCCTAGATACTGAACTTTCATTTTTACACGCATTCATTCCAGACTAGAAACAGAGAGCAGAATTTCAAAGACAATGAAAACGATACCAGGCCAGAAGCAAAAATTCAAAGCGTCCAAAACGAACAGGTACTGAACGGTGAGTGGTCCGCCATCGAAATAATGAATCCCTTCAAAATCCCACTCTATTCTAGGAATCTCCTGAATATTCGCCACCGCCTTTTCAATCCCTACAACACCGCATTTCCATAAATAAACAAATTATAGAAGAAGAAGAAGAAGTTAAAAATTGGCAGCATTACTGTACCAGAAGAGTCGACGACGACATGAGAAGAATGGCTAGCCACCCAAGCAGCACTTGCCCTAACCTGTTCCATAGCTGCTGGCTGCTGCAGCAAATTTTGATATTTTGAACCCTAAATGAAATTATTTATGAGTAATAAATATAAAAAAAAAACGAATGGTGCTCGCGCGCGCGTGACCCAATAGTGTCCTAATTCGAAGTTTCCCGCTTTTGCTGGTAGTTAGTTTTAGTTGGTCAAATTTGTGGTGTATTTTTTTTTGTTCTTTTTTGCCGAAAGATATGCTTTTATATTAAATTAATGTTACAATAAATATAAGGGTGGTGCTAGTTGTCTCATACTGAAACGTTTTAATTGAGGATAAAAAATGAAAAAAAAAATTATTATGTATTATTATATATTACTAAATGTAAATTTTGACTAAAATAACCCTGTTTAACATTATATCTACAAGCTAGTGATTACTATAACAAATTTTTGTTGCTGTTTATAATAATTTTTAAGATACTGGCAATGTTTTAATAGTTTTCGAACACTATTTTGAAAACTTTCTTCGACTAGTTGTGATAGTTACGAAAACGTTCTTCCCTATAAATTCATTAATTCGAAAACCTCTCATTTAAGTTGAATATTGATTGTTTTTCTGTAATTCCGTAGGAGATGAAAATGTCCAGACCTCCCAAGCTTTAGAAGCTGTCTTAATAAACTCAGGGGATAACTCTTTTGAGCTCATCAAGAATTCTGTTAAGTATGTTTAATCAAGATTTTAATTATGCATTTTGTATAATATAATCCCTTTTTTTTAAACTGCTAATGCTGAATTTACCCTCTTTATGTATGTGCATTATTAACACAGGATATTTGAGAAGCGCAAGGGAACATTTAGCCATATAGAGAACAAGAAGGTACAGTATAGAAATCTTTAAACACTATTATAGATTTATTATATTAAATGTTTCTTTTTGTCAGACTGATTGTCTTATTCGATCTTGTTTGTTTGGCTTGGTCAGATTCCTTCACATTTTGACTGGTTTGGATGGTGCACTTGGGATACTTTTTACACTGAAGTTAATCCCCAAGGAATCAAAGAGGGTCTCCAAAGATACAATGTAACGGTCAATTATTGATTGTTTTAGTAATAAAAGATGGTACAATATGTATATCTAATAATATATAGTACAATTCAGATTTTTAGAAGGCGGGTATTCGCCAAAATTGCTTATTATCGATGATGGTTGGTTGGCAAGATACAGTAAACAATCTGAAGAAGTAGCCAGTGTGAGCAAGCAAGAAAGGAAAAATAGAACAAGGCTATTGAAACTGAAATAACTGCCATTCATAATTATTTTTCATTTCAAGAGAAAGAAACAAAGGAATTTTCAAACTTTGCAATTTACAAATATACTAGTTCATATGCTACAATTGATGGACAGCTATCTACAACAAAACAAAATAATCTAGCCTTACAACTCAGCCAAAGACAAAGCTAAAGTTATCCGGAATTCGAGCATTTCGTCAATTAAACAAACATCTGTCAATTTCAATTTTGAACAAAATCTTGTTTGTAGTAATGCTCTTGGGACGCTTGTTAATTTTTCAAGAATTTTAAGCATAAGCAGTGCTTCTTGTTCAATATGCATAGATATAACATAGTGTATCACTATCTTTTTCAAACCCCTTTGCATTTCTAAGCAGTAACACCAGAAGTTTCAGAACAAGTTAAACCTATAAACACTCTCAATCAAGCCAATAATTTCTACCATTTTGAGATGTGATAAGCACCAACAATTAAAAAATGTCTTAGGCAATCCCAAATAAACATCAGCCAAAGTACATCAGTTTTCTTCATCATCACCACCTAAAATAAACATTTAACATCTTTCTGGAAGGAACCTTACGATTAATTTCTCTAGCTTAGGCGATGCTCGAAGTAAGCCCATAATCCCAGGTGCATGAAATTAAAAGAATCAAGCTTTGAAGCATAAACAGTTAGCATTTGATCATTGATGATGGAAGAGGCTGGCATTCAACTGCTGAATCTGACAATTGTTGATTTCGGAGAATGAGAGAACCTAAACATGTAAAAGGCAAAAGATGCAAAAAACAACTTCAAACTTAAAATTGGAATAAAAAGATTCAAATTCAATTGTCAAAAATGCAAAAAATGAAGGGAAAATACAGTTACTAGAGGCATAATTGCATTTCGTGTTTTTAAATTTTGTGAAAACATAAGAGGTTGAAGCAAAGCTTACCGATAATTGGGGATGAACTACGTGAACTGTAATCATCCATTTGCTAAATGAATGAAGCTAACTCAGCCACAGCTTCCATGAGAAAGCCCATTTTACCATGATTATGTCCCGGTGCGACTTGCTGCTGCCTTTGTTCTGGCCACTGACTTTGCATAGAGATCCTCATATAGTGATGCTGAGGATTCCTAACTGAAATCTATATTCATGTTCTTTTGAAAAAGTTCCTTCCAGCCCTCAGGATTATTTCTATAGAAATTGAGTGCACATTCTAAAGCACCGTTTATTCCCTACAAATGCTAATGAAACATTATTTATGCCTCAGATTATCAGAAATAGTTGCCAAATTAAGCATTTTTAACATTCAGAGGAAGAAACTAATTTTATATATAGAAGATATTATTAGCTCTAATATCGCGAGTGCAGTAGGAAATTTACTTGTCTCTTGAGATTTACTTGAGGGTAAACAGGATATATACAATTGCCTAGTTCTTACCTGTTTATCGGGAGTCAAGAATGTAAATCCATTTTGAAACTGGACATGAATCGTATCATCGTCAATATCGAAAACACTACAGCAAACAGAATCGTGAGTTTAGAGTCATCCTACTTTAAAATATTAATTGTCTGCCAAAAAAAGAAAGGAAGAAGAAAAAGGTTCTCTACCTATCATTTAGACTGCCCGTTTTCCTTGCTATGGGTATGGCACCATAACTCATTGCTATCATCTGTAAATAAAATAAGCAATTCATTCATATGCAAATCTGATAGGAAAATAAACAATACAATGATAGAAATAGTAAAATAAAATATATTATCTTCTCACTGCTAACCATTAAACTAAAATCCTCTGCTATAGAAAACTAAAAAAAAATAGGAGAGCTCTCATAGTTAAAAGTTTCATGGTGCATGCAGGAAAGATCCTTTTAATGGCAAAGAAACCTTGACATTGGAACTCCCAACACATTGGCCAATGTATATTGTCACTTTGTGGTTCGTTGATATTTCATAGGATCAATAAAGGTAGTGCACAATGCGCATCAGTGTAAAATAGATAATTAGTAATTACTATAAGCAGAAAAAAAAATGAATCAAGTCAACAATTCCAAAAAAAGGAAAAACTGAATCTTAATACTTAGAATGAAGAATACCAATAGCTGCTTAGCATCTACAGTAGATAGCCCAAGTTGCCTTCTTATAACTAATTATTTTCTGTTTTCCCTTGAAGATCATTTGAACTGTAATGAACTTTGAGAAATGTATCAAACATGGGATTCCATGAATCAGTGTCGATTCCATTAAGGATTCCAATGAACTTCTTGGAATGAAAATTGAGGGTTGAATGGAGACATTTTCCACCCTATACAGAATGAATGAAAAGCATATAAACAGCTTTCAGGCAAATTAAGAAAAAGCGCACATTTATGTGAATGGTATGAAATTGTAGTATAACTAGATGCATCCTCTAGTTATTCCAACAATTAATTTCTTTCCCTGTCACCCATAGTTTCTTTACCTCTACAAGCAGCAAAGCCATGAAAATTTTAATAGGAAAAAAAAACAACTAAAATTTGAGGGAAAGGACAACAGTGTATAGACTCAATTGCAAAAGACACTAG
The DNA here is from genome assembly GCA_949640765.1 of Croton laevigatus. Lineage (NCBI taxonomy): Eukaryota > Viridiplantae > Streptophyta > Magnoliopsida > Malpighiales > Euphorbiaceae > Croton > Croton laevigatus. The sequence goes on along the minus strand of CATIWJ010288183.1, from coordinate 2,693 downwards.
TTTTCATTAATATAGTATGATGACTAATTTTTCTATGCATATAAAGAGATATACCCAGAAAAATTAGTGAAACTACTATATTAAACATGATAGATGATGAGTAGCTACATGATATTATGTAAGAAACCTTTGGTTCACACCACCAATATCCATATTAAAGAAAGCAGCTTTGATTTGTCAATTTTAATACATTATAACTTCCAAATGCACTGAAAAAATTAAGTTATACTAACCAAAAGCAGAATACTGGCATGTATGGTTAACTTGTAACAAGCAACTATTCTTTATATCAGTTATAAATAATTAGGAAATATTACCAGACAACAATCAAACAATTATCTTGCATAGAGTTTCATCTCTAGTCTAAAATTAAACACTGAGCTTTAAAATGATATCCACATGTAAATTTTAATTATTAGAAACTTCACTTTTCAGAGTGTTTATGTACAACATCTCATTACAATATGATACAAAAGCAGCATTTCAGCTGAAAAGCAACTACTATAAATCAATACATCAGCAGTTCGCACCTATTGCACATGAATATACAAGTGCAGAAGATAATCGCAAGCCCATGGCTGTTTTAAAATTAAATACCTTTGACATCATCATTACAAACACTAGTGCAACAATCCTAAATATTGTCACGAGACCAGCAAGTGATGGAATGAAAATGGCATAAGCATTGTATCCTTTCTTGTTCAATGAATCAAGCATCATATAAGCAGCAATGACCTGAAATATATTCTGGTAAGTCACTGAGCAGCATCGTAGAATGGGAATGAATCAATTGTTTTTCAACCTTCAGTATTGCATTTCGCGTTTTTTAATTTAGTGAAAGCAAAAGATGTTCAAGTAGAAACCAAAGGGGAAAATATTCAGTTGAGACTAGGGGTGGGCAAAATCGGACCGAACCAAAAATCGATTTTCGGTTTAAAACCGAATATAAATTTTATAAACCGAACCGAAATTTGGTTTTAACCAAATTTCAGTTCGAATTCGGTTTTAACTAAATTTTACGTGTAAAATGAAAATCGATTCATACCATCTCATGAACCAAAAACCGAACTGAAAATTTGGTTTATAAATTTTACGAACCAAAAACCGAACCAAAAATTCGATTAACCAATTATTCGGTTCGGTTTTGATTTGCGGTTTGGTTTTGCCCACCCCTTGTTGAGACAAAATCGAAGAAGCAAAACATTAACAAGAACACGATTTCGTTTAGAAATCAACAAAGAATCATGAAGAATTATAATACCCAACAAAGAAGAGGCAAAAAAAAATGCAGAATTTAGAAGAAAAAAAAAACAAAGAGCAATACCTTTTTTTCGAAGCATCCCCTTTTCTTCAATCCAAATTGACGAACAAGAATAAATAACGTGAAGAAGAAAGAGACATGGAAGAGAGAGTGAAGCGGAAGAAAGAATAGAACAAAACGTAAGAAACAATTTCAATATGCTATCAATGTGCCATAAAGTGATTATATATGTCTCCATTGGAATTGAGAAAATTACATCAGAGAAGATGAAGTTGGAGATGTCTCGGAAAAGTATGAGGGAAGGGTGGAAAAGTAATTATATTATTTTATATTCTATTATATTAATTATTAAATAAATAATATTATTAAAAAATACTAAAACACCTTTACCGAGACGTTTTAGACTGAGACAATTGGTATTATTGTAAATATAATTGTCTCAGAAAGAGATAGCTCAAACAAGAGTATTTTAGTATTTAAAATAGTATTTATATTTAATAAATTTAAATATATTTAATAAATTCTAAAATACCCTTTGTCTTCAAATTTTTATCTTTAAATTTAAATCTTTATTCAAATGTAAAGTTGAAGAAATTATTTATATTACTAATAAAGTTTTTCTTTTATAAAAATATTATTAAAAAATTGAATCTTCGCAGAAAATTCTAATGGAATACTATCACTCATTGACCTTCTGTGCCCTTTACGAGGAGGCAGACCATTATTGACACCACTAACCGGAGAAGGAATCGATATTCCATGATCGATAATCCATGAGAACCCCTAGAACTAGGGCTGCAAACGAGCCGAGCCAAGCCGAGTATCAGTATGCTCGCGGCTCGCTCGTTTAATAAACGAACGGTAATTTTAAGCTCGAGCTTAACTAAAAGCTCGAGCTCGACAGCTCATTAAAATTAAGAATAAATAGCAGCAAATCTATTCAACATCTTGACACTTTAAATTACCTCAAATAGTAACATAAATCCATAATTATCATATATTATAATCCAAAACACTAGTAATCAAACAACAAAGCAACATAAGCACAAGTTCAAATTACAATCCATTGTCTTAATACATTAAAAGTGGAAAAAAAATATCATTCTTCCCATTCCAGCAACACCTTCCAAAAAAAATGGTTGCCATCTTCAAAGCATACACCTGAAAGCAAAGAAGCAAAATAAAGGGATTCTAAGGTTCAAAATCCTGAAATTCCAGCAAGTAGCCAATTTTCGCAAGACAAGTGGTACAAGAAAACTCATGTTGTGAATATATTTCAAAGATCATATAATATTTGCAAGGCAAAATATTATGAAAACAGAACACAGAAACAGCCTCTCTATAGCAGACATTAGATACAATTAGAAATCTCATTCATTTTACAATTGTAAAATTCATGTAATTCCCTTAATTTACATTCCATAATTTTGCA
>CATIWJ010288076.1:0-13412 GCA_949640765.1 Croton laevigatus | reverse complement strand
AAGAAGAGAAAACACAACAAAGAGAGTTGTGTGAGGGAGAGAGGTTTGAGAGAAGTTTAAGGAAGAGGGTCCTAAACTTGGGTCTAGAAAAATAGTGAATAAATATTATTTGGGGTGTTTGTGAGAAATATTTTTTGAGTGATATTTTGTATTGAGTTGTGTGTTGTAATTGTTGAAATATAATTGAGTGTTATTATTCATATATTGTGTTGTTTATTTCCAACAAAAGGGTGCCTTTCAAATTATAACTGAATTTTAGTCATCTGTAACCACCTCAAAAAGCCTATATATACATCAAAATAGTTAGGAACCAGATAGAACTTCAATTACAGAAAAGTCTCAGTGATGTTTTTGAAGAAAAAGTCAGGAAGCAAGAAGAATAGATCATTTATATCCAAGCAAGTGCTAGAGGACTTGTAAAAGAGTTTTATCTATTCACTTTCTTCTCTATACTTTTTCTATTGCTGCAATTGACTTTCTTTTTTTGCTCTTTAAATATGTATTTAGGCTAAGTCTTTGTAAGAGAATTGCAATGACGAATTAATTAAGAATTACATCTCTGTTTATATTATGATTTAATTTCAATTAATGCTCATTTGTGTTATGTATATTTGATCACCATATGTAACGTGTTAATCAATTTATTCACAGCGAGAGTTGGGATAATTTGGTGGAAAGTGATTGAAGTTACTTAAGTATTGCAAATCTCTTAGAGACGAGGATTTTGTCCTAAGGGAGAGGTAATTAGTGTAATATGCTTTATGATTTTCTTCTATCTTTACAATGACATAAGAGTGTTTGTAGACTCTAGAAGAAAATACTCTTATTTGACAATGAGAGTTGCTCTTAAGAATTTTAGACTAATCTCCCAACATGTTTTCTGATTATTAATTTTACAAGTTCTTAATTGATTCTGAATTGTGATTCTCTTGTATTTATATTGTTATAACTTGTTCTTATATTTCAGAAGATAATTAGTGTTTAGGCTTTCTTTATTCATTTAATTATTATTATAACTTTGGTTTTGTCTATCAATCTTAGTATCTATCTGGTTAATACAAGATTTACACAATTCCTAGTGTTCGACACCATTCTTGCTCTATACTAAGTCCTAGAGACTGGGGTATGTAATTCGACCTGCTTCACAAGTGAATTTGGTATCTAAGTCATCTTTTGGTTCGTCAGGGAGATTTTACATTGGACTAATATGTAGAACCTTTTCTTTGCTAGACTTGAATGAGAAAGGGAATTAAGTTTTGGGTTGCATTAAAATTTAGAGTTGGGCTTAATGTTTGACTTGGGCCATGGAAAAAAAAAGAGAAGAAGAGATAGAAGGATATGACCCTAGCCCAACCTATGAATTTTTATATATAAAAGGATGAGATGGTTGAAAAACACATCCATTTTCCACCATTTTTTCTACCCTAGCCACCCCACCTTCTCTCCTCTTCCATTTCTTTTTTCTTCCCATCTTTTTCATCATCATCTTCTTCCCCTCTCACTTAAAACCCTAGCAAGCTTAAAGGAGTTATTACCAAGCTAAATAAAGATAAGGAAGGTGGTAGAAGCTCTAAATAAGGTGAGAGTTACCCTAGAATTTTATTAATGTAAAGAATGTTTAGGGTTTTGTAGTTAATGAAAGATTTAAATGAGGAATGATGGACAGTGTAGGAATAATTTAAGAGATTAGAGTTTAAGAAAGAAAGAAAGAAAGTTAAGATGAAAATTAGGGTTTTTGATAAAATTGATATTTTGTAGGATTTATTGTTGGAAAACTTCGAAAGCTTAAAAGCTAAGGTTACCTCTATTTTAAATTGTTTTTAAGTTGTTTGTTTTGATGTTTGAGTGTATTATATTTGCCTTGTGTTGTGATAAAAATTGTGGTTTGAAAATGAACATTTGGTTTTATGAAAAACTGTAACCTGAAATTCAACATGGTTTTTACCCATTAAAACGACTTATTTTGAAAATGTGATAGAAGATATTTTTGTAGCCATATTTGTTAGCTTTCCAACGCATTTTGAATCATCTCAATCGGATTTGTAAAATGAAAGTTATGAGCAAAATACTGAAGGGTGCGCAAATTGAAATTCTGGGACAACTCGCCCGAGTTTCCTGAACTCGCTCGAGTTGGTCCAGAAAATCAGTCCAGAAGTCTATTACTCGATCAACTTGGTCACCAACTCGCTCGAGTAGTCTGCCTAACATGTCCAGAAGCCTATTACTCGATCGACTTGTCACCAACTCGCTCGATTAGTATGTCTAACATGTCCAAAGACATATTTCTTGCCCGAAATGGTTTTCTAAAGTCAAGTTATGCATTTTAACTTTTGTTTACCCAAATTCTTTTAATGATTGATGAATTTGATTAACATGAATGTCAAATGTTATCTTCAAAGATATAGAAAAGCAATACATGAGATTTTGAATACATATATTGACAATGATGCATGTGATTATTTGAATAAGAATTAATAAGGGATATTAAAAATAATAGAGATTGAATAATACCATTAAGAGTGAGAATGGAGATTAACGTGAAACCCATTGACATAAATGTAAGCTTGTATAATTAAGGACTAGTATTGGGTAATTAGAGGAAGGACAATCAATATGCATAGAGTATTAGAGTATAAATTAAATTAGAGTTAATTAAATCGTAATTTAATGAAATAGATAGTATCGAGAATCAGTCAAACCTCGAACTAAGTGATAATGAATATTGATTAAATGATAACTAAGAGCCAAGTTGCGATTATTAATTTGAAATGGCTAAGGATATAAAGTCAGGATAAATAGACTAAGTAGAAATATAAGAGTATGATATAAAAATAAATAAAGACACGTTGGTAAATAAAGAATAGTCAAATAAATAAGTTAGTAAGTGGAATGCTAAGGCATAAAATAAACTCAACAAGTGTTGGAGTTATAATGAATAAAATTAAAGATACAAGAGTTAGTAAGTAAATGATTGAACCAGAATAAGAAAATTTCTCAAGATAATAGAAATAAATTAGAGAAGGTTAAACTGATAGATTAAATAATAAAAAAGAACTACTGGAATCGTAACTTTTTAGCATAGATGGCGATGAGATTTAGCCAAAGACAAGGGTGAGTAGGCTGGACAAATAGCACGCTCCACTGCAACCAGGTTTAATACTATATCCTACTCGATGTACTGTGAATTATGTGTGATGATTTGTGGTGATGATATGATATGTTTTACTTGTTATATATGTTCGCATGGAACTTGGTTGTAGTATATATGTTTTAAGTATATATGTTTTACTATATCCTCTCTGTTTTACTTGTTATATATGTGAATTATATGTTTTACTTGTTAATTTGTGCGTGTAAAGTATCCACTAAGCTCATTGCTCAGTAAGTTAGTGTTTGCTAACTTGTAAGTTTTGAAAGATCGGGAAAGAGACCAGTCTAGAGGATCAGCACCGGAACTCCTAGAAGCAATACTGTGTCATATACTGTAATATTGTGAAAGATTAAGAGCAAAATTGTAAAAAGATTATTATGATTGTAATGTAATATATTTAATATAAAATGAAAAAAAAAAATTATATTCCGTATACCGTACATATTACTCATGTAAGCCTCTTATAGGTCCACTTTGGTAGGCGTATAAGGGGTGTTACAAAATCAATATAGGGAATCATTGATTCTGGGAATGAGACATGATCAATAAACATTCTAAATTGGAAGATTTTTTGTTGGGAGATTGTAAGTGTCTTAAAAGTTTGTTAATGTGAGTGCGCATAAATTTTAAATTTTTAAAAACATTAGTATTATGGAATGTTATAAAAAGATTTATGTTTAAATTCAGATCAACAATGGTGTCTTAAAATTGCGGCTCTTTGTATATTTATCCTAACTTTTCAATAAAACTCCATAGCTATAAATAAATTTTAAAATTCTTCTAAAACTCCTAAGATGAAAAAAAAAATGATCATCGCCTCTATGAGGTGATTTTCACTAAAAAATTTTCAATAATGGCCATACTAAATAAAAATCGGTCGATAAATTTAATAAAAGTATAAACAAGTCAATATCAATAAATAAAATATTGGTAAATAAACATTAAAAAGCATATATACAAATCAATAAAACTTAATATAAATAAATAAATATTGGTTAATAAATATTAATAAATGTGTATATAAGTAAATAACTATATACAAGTCAATATATGTAAATTAGCATTCAAATTTATACGTAAATAAATGTAAATACAATATTTCAGTATACAACAGTATTTGGAGTCCCATATAACCAAGTTTATTGTTAGGTGGATTAGAAAACAAGTCATATAAATGAAAGTGATCCTCACATCATCATTATTTTTAAGTTTAAAAATATGTAGTCAATAGTGTTTTGAAATTATATACACTTTCTCAAATATTTTCAGATAAATAAATTGATAAAATTAGAACACAAACAAACATCACAATATTTCAATCATGAAAATTTAACATTAGCATATAATTAATATTTCAATCATGAAAATTTAACATTAGCATATAATTATTATGTTGTAAACAAATTATTTATGCAATTTCTATGCATAACCATGATTGGTCATGCAAATTTCACCACTTTAACAAAATAGAAATCACATTTTTTTCCTAAATTGCAATTAATATTCTGCTCCGCCAACTATATATATATATATATAACCAAAAAGATCAAAAAATAGTGTCCCAAAGGTGCCAAGGTGGGGAAGAAGACTTTGAGCATTTGTACCCAACAAAGAGAGATTGTAAACTCTAAAGCCTTCATAATGGCTGCCAATTCTGCAAAATTTGAATCTTGAACTCCCATAGGACAAGAAAAAAGGAAAATAATGTCACCTTTGTCATTTCTGAGAACACCTCCTACTCCTGAAGCCTTGGTTTACCTTTTCAAGAGCCATCAACATTCCATTTGAAAGGGGTCACCAATGCCACCGAAAAACTGGCTTTGGAGGATTGTATCAGTATGTTGCAATACGTGGTTGATGAGCTTCGAGTCACATTTGCAGCGGTGGATAATTGTAGCTCCGGCACAATTTTAGACAGCGAGGCTGAGCTTTGAAACTAATTAAGTGCGGCTGTTTCTTACCAGGGTACTTGTCTTGATGGGGTTACAAACACTGAACTCTTCAAGCTAATGTCACAAACACTTGTCAATTCTACTTACCTAACCAGTAATGCCTTGGCTGTGGTGTCTGCTATTCCTGATATCCTCAACTGACACAGGAGTGTTCCATATAAAACCAGATAAAGAAAAAGCCAAGTGAAAGCCATGTGAATATTATGGGCTTCACGTTCCATATATTCATTCAAGAAAACAACCCATTCCTTTTCCTAAACACAAGAAGCCAATATCACATCAAGATGCCTGTCTTATGTCTGTGCCCCATTCTATATATATAAAGATAAATAAGTAAAATCCAAGTGGAATCTCACACCACTTCACATGAATTATGTTTGCTGAATAAGTGTGCCAGCATTATTTGTGAATCTTCTAGCTTAAAGTTGTATTATTTAATTTGTGCTAATGCCTATAAATGGGTTTGTAAAATGCTTCATTCGATACTTGATTTCGGAAATAAAAATTCAGTTCTTCTTTTAGAAGACTATTTTTCTGTTCTTAAATTTATTCTTAAATTTTGGGAGTATTTGTATCCTTGGATTGGCTTATCCAAGGAAGTGATTCAAGCCAAATATTCGTCGTAGCAGAGGCTTTGATTCTACCACAATCGACGGAATATTAATCTTGGCACGACAACGATGTCAACTTGGTATCAGAGCACCTCGATCTTCCTGTGGATTCGAGTTGCAAGGTATCAACCTATCCAGTATTTGTCCTGTTGTTTATTAAAAAAAAAAAGATCTACACCTCATATTCCTACACCCAATATTAATTTTGTACCACGTTGTACTCTTTAGTGTCTTTTTTTTTTTAAATTTCTCTTTTATATTGATTGCTGTACTTCTTCATTTTCTATTTTTACTTTTGGTTGAAAGTTTTATTTTTAAAAAAATAATTGAGATATTAAAAAAAAGAAGGAAGATTAAAAAAAAAGTAAGATAAAAAAATACCGCCCAAACGAAATCGCCAAAGACATGTTCAAGATGTCACCATAGAAGAATTACAACAGCAAATTCAACAACTTCAACAACGACTTGAGCAGTACGAGCAAAGAAAAGAACAAGTTCATGAATCAGAAGATGATCCAGAAGCAGAGATTAATCCTTTCCACAATTTACCAAGTGAATCATCTGGAGAAGAAGCCGAACGGCGACCGTGAGCACATCAAAGGAGAAACCAAGACCGAGATCATGGAGTGAAAGTGGACATACCTGATTTTGAAGGACAATTAAATCCAGAAAATTTTATCGAATAGCGGCATACTAGAATGAGTCTTTGACTATAAAGACATTCCAGACCACTGCAAAGTCAAACTTGTTGCCCTCAAGCTTAAGAAAAATGCTTCAATATGGTGGGAGAATCTTAAGCACAAGCGAGAACGTGAAGGAAGAAGTAAGATCACAACCTGGGAGAAAATGAAAAAAGAACTTCGATGCAAGTATCTACCCGATTACTATCGATAAGATATCTTCATTAAACTTCACAACCTTCAACAACGTGATTTATCAGTTGAGAATTATGCTGCATAATTCAAACAACTCATGATGAAGTATGACCTCAATGAACCGGAAGAACATACTATTGCTAGATTCCTTAAATGATTGAAGAATAAAATTGCCAATGTTGTTCAACTTTAACCCTATTGGTCACTCAATGATGTGGTCAAACTAGTATTGAAAGTAGAGCACCAACAGAAGACTACCAGATGGAGGGGAGCAAAGAGTGTAGCCAAGACCCATACTTCTAACCAGGAGAGTCCTTCGTAGGGCTGCAAACGAGTCGAGCAGAGCCGAGCACTGGCCTGCTCGCGCCCGGCTTGTTTATTAAACGATCATAAATTTTGAACTCGAGCTCAGCTCGTTTATTAAACAAGAGAGCACGAGCTCGCTCGTTTATTTGACGAGCTTAAATAAAAGCTCGAGCTCGGCTCGTTTAGGCTCGATTATTTTCAAGCCGCTCGAGGCTCGAAAGCTCGTTAAGAAATATATCCATCCAATATCACCAGTATCAAATCTCAACTCATTTATCATAACTCAACATACAAATTTACATTAGGAAGAATGCAGAGCTCTAAAAGGACAAGAACTGAGATGCATACAAAGAACAAATAAAAAACAAAAAAGCTTCTTGCATTATTCTTCCAAACTATAATATGGTGTTAGTCAATTCTTTCAAAAGGCCATTTATAGTTATGAATGTAAGTATATCTCCGACTAGTAATGGAGAAGTCAACCATCACAATGTCACTAGAAAAATAAAAAACAAATAAACTTTAGCAGAAAAAGGAACCATGCTTTGCATAATAAATTTAAGCAGAAACGTATGCCAATCACAAGAAAGAAATAGAAATAGAACAAAATCTAGAGCATAAATAAGCAGCAAAAAAAACCGACCTTCAGTGGACAGCTCGAATTCAATGGAGAGTTAGAATTTGGCCGGTAGGGAAATAGTTTTCTTCTTGGCTTGATGGGGCGGCAGAGGTTGGGAGCGTCGCAGGTGAAACACCTTTGAGTCGCAGGTGAAACACCTTGGAATCGCAGGTACCAGTGGTCGGAACGAGCTTCTCATCCAAAAGCTTCAAGATTCTACCGCAGATCTCAGATAGCTCGCCTTCGATCTTGGATCTTTACTCCTTTGTGTGACAACCACACCAGCGGAGACCGGCCTACGGCAAGATGGAGTAGCAGCATTGGGTGGAGGAACGGCTGTAGTTTGCGTTAGATCTGTACTCTTTCTTCTTTGTTCCTTCGTGTTGTTTGAGCTTTCAAGTTGAGCAACAGAGATGAGAGAAGGGCGGGTGATCTGCACTCTGGTGAGGCCGCCGACTTCCTGATGGCACAGAGAGAGGCGATCTAGAAAGAAAAAGAGGCGAAAGATAGAGAGGGGAAGCGGCAGCCATAGGAGAGAGAGAGGGTTTACAAAATTCTGAAATTAGGTTAAATTATGTTTATATAGAAAGTGGGTGTTCCAGAGCCGCTCGTGAGCATGCTCGTTTAGAGCTAAATGAAATATGCTCGCGAGCCGCTTGAGCAGCTCGCGAGCCACGCTCGTAACCGCTCGTTTATAAACGAGCTCAAATATTATGCTCGCGCTCGGCTCGTTTATCTGACGAGCAAGCTCGAGCGAGCATTTATAGAGCCGAACGGCGAGCCGCTCACGATATTTGCAGCCCTAGTCCTTCGACAAAGCCATCATCATCCACCACCACAAAAAAAAAGATAGTGAAGCAATTGGAAAAACACGTATAACTTCTAGCAATAATTCTAGAAAATGCTTTAAGTGTCATGGATTTGGCCATATTGCATCTGACTGCCCAAATTAAAGAATAATGTCATTTGAGGAGAAAGCATCATGTGAGGAAGAAGACAAAGATGAAACCCTACGAAAAGATGAAGAAAACGAGATCATCCCTACAGATAATAGTGAGATGCTAGTCGTACGACATGCTTTAAACACTTCTATTGCTAAAGAGGAAGATTGGCTGTGCCATAACATTTTCCACTCTAGATGTACTTCCCATGGCAATGTTTGTGATGTCATCATCGATAGAGGCAGCTGTGAAAATGTTGTGTCAACAAAAAATGGTGGACAAGCTAAAGTTGCCTATTGAAGATCATCCAATATTGTATAAGTTAGCTTGGTTAAGGAAGGGTAATGGGATTAAAGTCACAAAAAGGTGTTTGGTTGAGTTCTTTGTTGGCAAGAAGTACCAAGACAAAGTATGGTATGATGTTATTCCTATGGATGCTTGTCACATATTATTAGGCTGACCTTAGCAATATGATCATCATGCTATACATGATGGTTATAAGAATAGTTATTCTTTTACTAAGGAAGGCCAGAAGAATTTATTAGTGCCATTAAAGAAAGAATGTGCCAGTGATTCCAAAGAGGAGAGCTATAATATGATATCTAAGACAATGACTGTCCAAATTATTGAGGAAACCAAAGTTGCCTGTGCCATCATCATCTTAGAAGAGAATGAAAAAGGAAGAACCATTCCAAAGACCGTCCAGCCACTTCTTTAAGAGTTTGAAGATGTAGTTCCAGAAGAGATTCCCTCAGGATTGCCACCTATGCGAGATATTCAACATTCTATTGATTTCATTCCAGGAGCTGTAATTCCATATAAAGCAACTTCTCAAATAAGTCCCAAAGAACATAAGGAGTTACAACACCAGGTAGTCGAACTAATGACTAAAGGGCTGATAAAAGAAAGTGTAAGTCTTTGTGCCGTTCTGGTCTTGCTTGTTCCAAAGAAAGATGGATCGTGGCGTATGTGCATTGATAGTTGAGCGGTGAACAAAATTACCATCAAGCATCATTTTTCCATTCCATGACTTGATGATTTGCTCGACCAATTGCATGGTTCGACGATCTTTTAGAAGATTGATTTGAGAAATGGATACCATCAAATTCATATGAGACCTTGTGATGAATGGAAGACTACTTTCAAGACAAGAGATCGTTTATACGAATGGATGGTTATGCCATTTGGACTTTCCAATGCACCAAGCACTGTTATGAGGCTCATGAATCAGGTATTTGGACTATTTATTAGGAAGTTCATAGTGGTTTACTTTGATGACATTTTGGTGTATAGTCAAGATAAAAATGAGCATCTGGTACATCTCAAACAAATCTTTGAGACTTTAAGGGGACAAAAATTGTATGCCAACATTAAGAAATGTCACTTTTTAACTGATAAAGTGATACTTATCGGCTATGTTGTCTCAAGTAGAGGTATTGAGATGGATGAAAGCAAGATAGAAGCCATCATCAACTAGCTAACGCCGAGATCAATTCATGATGTTTGAAGTTTTCATGGCCTAGCATCTTTCTATCGATGATTCATCAAGAATTTAAATACTGTGACTGGCCCAATCACTGAATTGTTGAAGAAAAATAAATTTTAGTGGACATCAACCGCTCAAAAGAGTTTTGAAAGATTGAAGTAGAAGGTCATAGAAGCCCTAGTTTTAGCACTCTCGGATTTTAACAAAGTCTTTGAAGTTGACTGTGATGTCTCTAGTATAGGCATTGGTGCTGTTCTTAGCCAAGAGAATCGTCCAGTTGCCTTTTTCAGTGAAAAGCTCAACAAGACTCGGAGGAAATATTCAACATATGATAAAGAGTTCTATGCCATTATTCAAGCTTTGGATAATTAGAGACACTATTTATTGATAAAGGAATTTGTGCTTTATTCTGACCATAAAGCGCTCAAATACCTCCACAGTCAAACAAAATTAAAGGACACCATGCCACATAGAGTGAATTCCTCTCTGCTTATCAATATGTCTTAAAGCATAAATCAGGTACACAAAATAAAGTTACTGATACTTTAAGTCGATGTTACATATTGCTTTCAACACTTCAAGTTTGAGTAATTGGGTTTGAAGTTGTGAATGAATTGTATAAGGATGATCCAGACTTTAAAAATATCTGGAAACGGTGCTATGAAAGTCCTTATCGTCAATTTCATCTGTAAGATGGTTACTTATTTTTAAGTAATCGATTGTGTATTCCTCAATGTTCGTTGCGTGAAGCCATTTTGATTGAATGTCATAATGGGAATTTTGCTGGTCATTTCGGTCGCTCTTGTAGAAGGGACCTTTTATTGGCCACACATGATCCGAGACGTAGAGCGACATGTTAAAAGGTGTAGAATTTGTCATATTGCTAAAACTCGAGGTCAGAGTATAGGGCTTTACACACCTCTACCTGTCCCAGAAGCACCTTGGGAGGATGTTAGCATGGATTTTGTTGTTGGTCTACCCCGTACACAAAGAGGAAAAGATTCAGTCATGGTTGTTGTGGATAGATTTTCCAAAATGGCTCGCTTTAAACCATGTAGTAAGTCCCAGGATGCTACATACATTGCTGACCTTTACATTCGATAGATTGTGCGACTGCATGGGATTCTAAAGACTATCACTTTAGATCATGATGTGAAATTCATGAGTCATTTCTGGAGAACTTTATGGAGCAAAATGGGTACAAAACTCCAATTCAGCTCAACAGCTCATCCCCAAACAAATGGACAAACAGAAGCAGTTAATCATAGTTTGGGAAACTTATTAAGAAGTTTTGTGGGGGAAAAACATCAGACAACAGGATTTAGTATTAGCTCAAGCTGAATTTGCCTATAACAATTCACCAAGTCAAACAACAGGTCGAAGCCCGTTTGAAGCAGTGTATGGCAAAAATCCTATCACTCCCATTAAACTCACTCCTAAAGTAAATCAAGAAAGATTTAGTGCAAATGCGGATGAAAGAGCTAAGCAAATAAAGAAGTTGCACGAACAAGTGAAGAATCGCATTCTAAAGCAAAATGAGTGATATCAAAAGCAAGCAAATAAGTTTCGAAAGCCTACTGTGTTTAAGGAAGGTGATTTATTATGGATTCACTTGAGGAAGGAAAGGTTCCCACCAGGACCGTATGCAAAATTAAAACCTAAAGCAGGTGGACCTTTCAAAATAATTAAGAGAATTGATGAAAATGCATACAAGGTTGAACTTCCTGGATATTACAACGTGTTTGCCACATTCAATGTTACTGATTTATCACCATACTTTAGAGATGAAGGAAATTTAGACTCAAAGGTAAGTCTTTCTTCAACCGAGTGAGCATGACACAGGAGTGTTCCATATAAAACCAAATAAGGAAAAAGCCAAGTGAGAGCCATGTGAACATTATGGGCTTCACGTTCCATATATTCATTCAAGAAAACAACCCATTCCTTTTCCTAAACACAAGAAGCCAATATCACATCAAGATGCCAGTCTTATGTCTGTGTCACATTATATATATATATATATATATATATATATATATATAAAGACAAATAAGTAAAATCCAAGTGGAATCCTATACCACTTCACGTGAATTATGTTTGCTAAATAAGTGTGCCAGCATTGTTTATGAATCTTCTAGCTTAAAGTTGTATTATTTAATTTGTGCTAATGCCTATAAATGGGTTTGTAAAATGTTTCATTTAATACTTGATTTCAGAAATAAAATTTCAGTTCTTTTTTTAGAAGATTATTTTTCTGTTATTAAATTTATTCTTAAATTTTGAGAGTATCAGTATCCTTAGATTGGCTTCTCCAAGGTGGTGATTCAAGTCAAATATTCATCCAAGCAGAGTCTTTGATTCTACCACAATCGACGAAATATTAATCCCGGCACAGCAACGGCGGTGTCATGAACGCTTTTCATATCCAGTCGTACCATAGTACCATGTTAAACCAAACTTCTCGACAAAATCATCGACTTCTTCCTGAAATGGATGTCGAAAGGGGATAGGAAACTACTGGCTTGTCAAAACAATGTCAATAGGGCTGTGCAACGGTCGGGTTCGGGTCAACCCGAACTGAACCCGAACAACCTGAAACCCGAATTTTACCTATTTTTACACCCCGAATCGAACCCGTATATAGCTCGGGGCCCGATCCGAACAACCCGAAAATAACGGGCCCCAAACCTTTAAACCTGATATACCCGAATTTTATAGATTTAAGACTTCTTGAGGAGAAGAAAAAGAATGATTTGGCCCAAAAAGATGTTCAAAAATAGCCATAATAAAGAACATTGAAATTAAAATAGCAGTAGCAACAAAATTAATAACACAGAATAATAAACTCCATGGTTGCATTGTTGATCTTTCTGAACCCATATCATTCATACTCCTTTCTTTCAATTTCTTCTTATTCAATGCAATATCAAGCTTATTCATCATTTGAATCAATTAATAACAAAATTAATAATATAATCATCATTTGAACAAGAAAAAAAAAGAATTATGTTCTTACTATTTCTGCATACA
The DNA here is from genome assembly GCA_949640765.1 of Croton laevigatus. NCBI lineage: Eukaryota > Viridiplantae > Streptophyta > Magnoliopsida > Malpighiales > Euphorbiaceae > Croton > Croton laevigatus. The sequence continues at coordinate 441 of CATIWJ010288076.1, read as the reverse complement.
ACAGAATAATGGACTCATTTCAAATGAAATAAAAGAGATATAATTGTGCAATTTAAGGTCGAAAATGGCATAATTGTAGAGACACATCCTTACAGATGCATCTGCAGACAAAAATTGCAGAAGAACAGACAAATTAATTATCTAATTTAATAAAAAATTCAAACCCAGAACCATAATTATCAAACAAACCTCTAGATCTAAAAAATTTGGCTTTTTGAAAATGAAAATCAAAATCCACATAAGCAAAAACTTACAAAAAAAGGAAAAACTTACAAAAAAAGGAAAAACTTGCAAAAGTTATAATAAAGATGAACTAATACTTGTTTAGTGGGTGCTTAACTGATAAATAAAGCAAAAATTATAAAGCAAAAACAATAAACTAACCTTATAAGCAAAAATTATAAGGAGGAGAGGCAGAGGAAGAGGAACGATGATGAGGAG
>CATIWJ010288054.1:0-15327 GCA_949640765.1 Croton laevigatus | reverse complement strand
ACATCCATTTCTCAATTCTCCCAAGAATTGTTTCCACTAATTTTATCAAAAGATTATAAGGACGTTTTCTAAACTAACCTCAAACTTAATATTTTAGGCTCATACTTAAACCTTATAAATAACTCTTAGAGTTTCTAGCTCACTCTAACTTACAACAACTCTCAAAGTTAAGTTTAACGCTCACTCAATAAAAACTAATAAGAATTCAATACAAAGAATTGAATGAAGATAAAAAAACAAGAGGTTGTTGTGAAAACTTAAAGCTCTATTGAATGCACAAAATGCTCAACCTCTTAATGGCTGTAGGTGGGTGTATTTATACCCACTTTGAAAAAAACTAGTCGTTGCTTCTTTGAATTAAAGTCTTTCTGAAGGTTCACAAGTGTCTTGCGTGAGATGAAGGGTAACGTGTGAAACTACTCATTGACACATCTTAATGGATATGTAACGGATATCTATTGACATTAGCTTATATTTAATGCACTAGCTGTTAGAGTTGATAACAACAATGTCTCATGCGAGATCCATTGGTAGTGTGCGAGATATGGTTGTTGAGATCTTTAATTGCCAAGTCAAACTGAGGTAGCGAGCGAGATGAAATTTTCATTTGTCTACTGGAATGATTTGATCTTCTTTCTCGTGCGAGATGATAAGGTCATGCGTGAGATCAAATTGCTAGACTTAGCTTGGACAAGGTTAGTGCACGAGATCAAAATTCTCTTTGTCTATTGGTTAGGTTTGGCATTACGTCTCGTGCGAGACATTCCCATCTCGTGCAAGATATTAGTGCTACTTCAGAATTTCAAATTTTTGCAAGTAAAAGGATTCCTGTTCATTTTGGTTAGGCTCAAACTTGCTGGATTTAGGTGAGTGGTTAATTGGTTTTAAAATGAACCTTGGTTCCTGTCCAAATATAGTGGCTGAATTATAGGGAATGTTCCAAGGATTAATGTTAGCTTGGAATTATGGTGTTAGGAAACTCATGGTTGATTGTGACAATTTGCAATTTCTTAACTTGCAAGCTTAGGTACCTATTAGTCTTTGCAAATATTATGCTTAATATTAAGGATATTCTCAAGCAAGATTAGGATGTTAGAATTAGTCATGTGTTTCGACAAGCCAACCAATGGACAAATGTTTTGGCACATCAAAGGCATGACTCTGCTGTGTTAGTTACTTTACTTGTTGCTCTGCCTATGGAGTTACTTTCTAAATTACATGATGATCTTTGTTATACAGAATTTTATAAAGGATTTTTCAATTAATAATATAATCTGTTTAATAATCTAATTGGTTGTGGTTTCAAATGTTCGGCTTATATTGGTGTTATTGCTGTACCCAGCTAGAAGGATTATTAGGCTTTGATTCTCTTCTTTCAAAAAATTACAAGGTTAATAGTTTGTTTGCATGCATTTAAGTAATGAATTTTCTCTTTTTCTTTTTTTTAAAGAGTAATGAGTTTTTTCTTAAAAAAATTGCAATGAGTTAACTTTAACTTAATCGATATTTTTTTTATCCTTTTGAGGCGTTAAAATGTTAATGTAGCACCAGAGGTTGAAGCTATCATATTAGATTTTCCTTATTTATTTTGTATTTTATGAATATTTTAATTATCATATAAATAACATTTGTTATATTTTTACAATCACTCATAAAATAAGATTTAAATATTTTTTTTTATTTCATACAATAGAGCTCGTAATTTTAAAAGATATTTATTGGAGAGTTAATAAGAGATTAAAATTTATAAGTGATTAATAAAAAGTATATTTTTTTTTTTTTTGAAACCCGCCTGGTCATCAAAAGATTTGCCCTGACTAATCCGGATCCAAATCAGGTCATGCACCTAATGGCGAATATTGAATTTATCTCCCAGTGGGAATAGCTTCATACAGTAAGTTTCAAACCTGAGATCTACTTAAGTAAATTTAAACTATTTACCACTTACACTAACCCGTTGGTGAAGTATATTAATTCTTTAAGAATAGTATATTAACTTTTACCTCCTCACTCTTTAAATGATAAAATGTTCACTTGTAAGAGACTAGGTCAATAAGAGATTAAAAATATGTGACATTTAATTTTTATTTCTTTATTATTTATTATATAAATTAATATTTGTTACTCTCTTAATCATTAATTTTTTTAAGAATAATATTTAACATTTTTATTAACTTAATATCCAATGCGAAGAAAAAAGAAATATGTAATAATAATACAAAAATAGATATTAAATTACTCAATGGTTAATAAATAAAAAATTATTTCTTAATCGATATGGACTTGTAAATGTGATTTTATAAATGACAACTGTTTAATTTTTAATTGTAGATCATGTTTGGTTTAATTGTTCATATGAGTTCACTTATGATTTTTCAAACGTTATCTGGTTGTCTAATTGAGATTTTAAATCTCTATAAACAGTTGAATTAAAAAACTTATCTTTTTTTTTAAAAAAAAAAAACTTATCAAACAACCAAAATATAGTTAGCTACAAATCAGCTTTTACCTCAACCAAAAGCCGTATTAAATTTTTTTTTTTTTTGTGTTAAAAATTAGTTTTTTTGCATTTTTAATATGGGCTGTAACAAGAAATCTCATCTCATACAGATTGTGATAGCTTTGTCTAAATAAGATTTTGTGTCTTTTTGACTATTTCATGCACTTTGACAGTTCATTAAGCAGCTTTGTTGGTACATCGTAATGGTTAGTGATTCGGAGATAATTTTGCACGTGTGGCACATGGGGTCCACTTGTTTTATAAGTATATATTTTTTTTGACCTTTACTTACTCTTAAGAGGGTTTGAACCTGAGACCTATGATCTTTGGCGATATTACCTCACTACCAGACCACCACCCTTGAGTTCACTTGTTGTGTGTGTGTGTGTGTATATATATATATATATATATATATTAAAAATCCATACTTTTGAAACACGAAGTCACATATATCGACTAATTCAGATTGAAATACTACACAAGTCCATTAAATAGTGAGTCTCTCAATTTGATTTTCTCAATTTATAATATTGTAATTCGAACTCTTTAACTTACTTAATGGTCTAGTAACTTATCTCGATATCCCAACTTGTCCTTTAAATTCTTTAGCATGACATATACATTCCAAAAGAAAAAAGCAAGAAATATTAAAATGAAAAACAAAAAAGGCATCAAGACGTAAGTTTGAGTAAATTAGAAGTTAAAGAGTTTTTCTTAATGAATGCATAAATTAAACTATTTTTTAGGAAAAATAAGAAGTGTTTCATAATTATAAATAAAATACATTTCATATTTTATAAAAAATATTGCTTTGTGATTTTACCCAAAAAAATCTAGTTGGAAATACTAAGGACTTAATTAAATTGAGGGCAAACTTAATAAATACAACAAATAGATTTTTAAATTTGTAAAAATACCATAAAACTAAAAACCTCAAACATATACCACAAAAATTTTTAATATTCCTAAATAGCCCCTCACAAAACACGCTCCTCCCAAAACTCTTTCTCTCTTTCTCCACCATTGTCCTCTTCCTCCTCCTCTTCTTCTTTTTCTTCCTCTTCTTCTTCTAATCGAACAGACACCCATAGCCTTCTTCTTTTTCTTCTTCTTCTTCCAATCATGAAAAAAAAGTTCAGTGGAGCCAATGTTCGAGTCATAGTAGAAATCGTTAATTCAATGATGGAACAATCTAAGGTTTCACTTCAAGAGAGAAATTTGGGCTATCTAGACATTTTTAGTGGAAGGGGACCTTGCTTGAGTGCTCCGATTTGTGCTTGAGCGCTCCGATTTGTGCTTGAGCTTGACATCCGACAAAACCAGAGCAGGTTCCAATTAATACTATAATTACATGATTGACTTCCCAATTTTTCACCTTTTTCGGCTGGACTTGAGAAGATTTAATCGTTAGTGCTTTGTAGAATTTCTACTGTCTTTTTCTTTCTGATTTTGTTGTTTGGTCGCTAAATTAGGGTTTGTTTGAAACTAGTTATAGTGTTGAATCGATTTTTTCTATATTTGATAAACTTATGAACAAAATTAAAGCAATTGATTTATTTGATTACTGAGAAATCATACGAAATAGATTCAAAAAGAAATTATTGTTTTGCTTGTATAATAAGAGGAAATAAATTTATTTACTTAATATAGTTAAGAAAATAAATTTATTTACCTAAGTTTGTTAAGAAAATAAGAGGAAATAAATTTATTTACAGATGGATAAAGGAAATAAATTTATTTTCTAACAGATGGTGGTCGGAAGTGGAAGGAAATAAATTTATTTTCTAACGGCTTACAGCTGGAAAGAAATAAAATAAAAAAAATTTATTTTCTGGCAATTGGCTGCGGCCGGCGACTGGTAGTGCTCTTGCGGCAATGTTGAGGCAGGATGTACTTGAGGAAATGAATTTATATACAAGTAATTGGTTTTGGAAAAGAAAAAAAAAAAGCCTTAATATATTAAGTAAGAACAATAAAAAATGCTATAAAACTAACAAAAGTATAAAAATATTATTTACTTAAACTAAATTTTTTTTTTTTTTGGGCATCTACTATGATTTCCCTTAAATTGATGGGGTTTGGAGTAGATAGTTTATTATTTTGTCAAGCTTTATCAAATCTTACTTTCTAATTTTTGGTAGAATACTCCAACAAATATAACATTAGAAGTTCCAACTTAAAGGGATGGAAATTGTCTTACCTTAACCAATTTTGAGTTAATTATCTTTGTTTAAAGAGCTAATTATGGTTAGTTATTAATTATATTCTTTTATTTCATAAAGATTAGAATAATAGTATAATATTATTTTTTTAAAAAAATAGTATTTTATAACTGCAGAAAAAACATATATTTTATTAATAAAAAGTTATGCAATTTCATATTTATTTTAGACTAAAAATTTTAAACAATTTCCAAATGTTTATTTAATTTGGAAAAAAAATTTTTAAAATTAAAATTTTTATTTTTATCAAACTTAAAAGTTTGAGTTTTTTTTTTTTTAAATCAAGAAGATCTTCATGAAATTATGAAAAAATCAATTGTTACAAGATCTTCAATGCAATAGGGAATTGTTTTTCATTGATGAAAGCTAGTACAATAATATGCATACTTAGTAAGGATATGAGCAATCATATTATCTTGCGAAAGCTTTCATTTGGTATGCTCACTTGCATAAAAATTTGGAAGTTCAATTTTGAGGTTGGAAAATTATTGTCACGACCCAACCTGCGGGCTATAATCGGCGTACAGCTAGACCAGAGTCTAACAGCACAAGCCTTCAAAATGATCCATCTAATTACCTTCGTCAACTACTTAAGCCCAAAACCTATTGGCATAAAATGGTTAATCCAAATTGACTAAGTAGTTAGTTAGTCTAACTTATATATCATATCAAATCTTAATTAATATCTAATATGATATTTCACAATTACCTAGGGGTGTGCATCGGTCAGACCGAACCGAACCCGATCAACTCGAAACCTGAAAAATTTATATCAAAACCCGAACCGAACCGATCAACCCGATTAAATCGAACCGAACTCGTCGGTTTGGTTCGGTTCGGTCGGATTGGTCGAGTTTCATAAAAAATACAAAGAAATTTATCAGTTTTTTTCGGTTCAACCCGAATTAACTTTTGATTTTTCTTAAAACGCAAAACCGAACCGATCAATTCGATTAAACCGAACCGAATACGTCGGTTGGGTTGGTCGGGTCGGTTTGGATTTTGCACACCCCTACAATTACCAAAAGCCCCTCCGCCATCGTTGGAACTTAGGAAGAAGAAGGTGAGGGACCATTTAGATAAATTTCTAAGGACCATTTAGATAAAATTTCAAGAGACCAATTGGGAAAAAAACCATGAGGATGACATGGCAAGGGGCATGAAGCATTTGTTTTGGATAGTTTAGAGGTACAATATATCACTCGCAAAGAATGGGGTGTTAACAAAGAATATGTGCTAAGAATAAGTTCATAGATATATATATATATTTGACCATAAAAAAATTGATTAAACACATCATATATGGGACTTTTGTAAGGATGCATCTAGTTTGTGGTTGTTTGTTGCATCTTATAGTATTGCTAATCGATTTTACTATCCAATTTTATGGACAGTCAACGAATTTAAGTAAAATTTTAAATTTAACAATCTTGACATAGAATTGAAAGTAATTTTTCCTTTTAATACTACAACATTTAATGTACTTGAGAGAGAAGCCTTCTTAATTTTACCATCAAGATAAAATGTGCGATAAGTCATAAGAATTTTCTTTTTTTTTTTTTAACTTGAAAATGTGGAAATGGTGTAGGTCAAAATCTGAGTTATATGTTTAAACAACATTAGACTATATCTTGATATGCAATTTTTTTAAAAATTACTTATGTTAATCCTTTTGAAATTTTATTATAAACAAATTTTGTGGAATAGAGGTAATTAGCAAGTCAACCTTTGAGTTGAAACAATGGTCGAGCTCTTCAACCAAAAAGCAACAAAAAGAAGCCGTTTAAAACTACTTTTAATAAGCTTTCATATCCTTTTTCAAAAAGTAGATTTTAATTTTGAAAAATTTACTAAAGAAACTTGTCATGTCAAACCGCACTTTGAAAATTTGTAAAAGAAAACATTGAAAAGCAAAATTTATTAATATAAGAAAAGTATTTAATTCATTTAAATGAGTTGTATCCCAAATATTATAAGGTAACTCTTAGTTAAAAAAGAGTAAATTTCTTCAAATAAACCCAAAAAGCAAGTTAAAAAGCTACTTTTTCTAATTAAAACTCGAGTATCCTTTTTAAATTTGCCATCTCTGTTATGATTGTCTAACAATAGCATACATGAATTAATAATAACTTAATCTAATGACAAGACAATTATCTAATATCGGCTGATGCTTTGAAGTGTCATTTTCAAGGCTTAGGTAAAAATTGAAAATTAGAGTTGGACCCATCGAAATTCAGCCTGTTGGATTGGAGCTATAAAATCATGATTTGAAATTTAAGCTAAATTATAGCTAATAGTACTTTTTAATGTTTAGTTTTAGTAAATATTATCTCCTTTTTTTTAATTTTTTATATTTTTTTTTTATTTTTTGATTGTTTATATTTCTATTTATATTAAGTTTTATAATTGTTTATTATTATTTTTTTATTTATATGGATGAAAAAGTAAATTTTTTAGAAGGTTAGTAATTGTTTATTATTATTTTTGTTTCAGTATTGGTGAAAATTGATTTTATTAGTATTTGTGAAAAATAAATGTAAAGAAATGAAAAAAATCGGATGTAGTAGCATATCTATTAGTTTTATAGTATTTTTTATTTTTTTTAACAAATATGCATTTAGTTAAATTGTTATTTTTTTTTTCTAAATCAAATGCTGGTATATAAATTTATTTTTTTCGTTTTCTCAAATGCCTCTTGCCTCAACACCACCACCGGAGCACTATCACCACCGCCGGAGCACTATCAGTCAGTGGTCGTCGCTGGAAAATAAATTTATTTGTCGCCATCGCATCGCTGGCAGCTGGCAAATAAATTTAGGCCCATTTATTTCTTCCATTGTCATCCACCATTCACTGATAAATAAATTTATTTACTTTTATTTCATTCCACTGCTAGCCATCATTCACCGGTAAATAAACTTATTTTCTTAACAAACTTAGGTAAATAAATTTTATTATTTTTTTATTTTTAAAACAAACTTAGATAAATAAATTTATTTTCTTATATATTCTCATGAAATTAGGACTTGTTTGTTAAAGTATACAAGTTTAGGGGTATGTTTGCAATTTTTAAAAAATGGAGGACTGAATGAAAAGTTTTACACTAATCTTCTTCTTCCTCACACGCCGCCACCCCTTCTCATAATTAACCTTTCAAGGACTTACTATTAAATGCCCAAATCGCCTGGCGACGGAAACCTAACACTCAAACCGGTCGGCGAAAGAAGCAACGAAGCAAAGGTGGTGTTGGCTGGGTTTCGCAAATGGTTGAAAATCAATGTGAAGATTGACCCAAAAATGAAGAAACCGGGGTGTTTGCACGGAAATTTCAAGAAAAAAATGTTAATTAATTAATAATTATTAATTAATTAATAAATTTAAATAAAATAACCAAATTAAATATTAATTGATTATTTAAATAAATATTTGATAATTATCACATTAAATAAATTATGTGACAATGTCAAAAAGATGGGACTAATAGGATTGTGCCAAGTGGATCAATCAAATCACTTCACTTGGTGGGCAAGCATCCCAAAATTTCTATAAATAAGCTGCCTCTCTTCATTTAAAGGGACAGAAAATTCAAGGCTCCAAAGCTCTAACAAATTGAAGACTCCGAAGCTCTTACAAATCAAGGACTCCGAAGCTCCGACCTATCAAATACACAAAGCTCTCCTCAAAGTTTGAAGATCGTCAACAAAGCTCTGCAGTCATTCAAATCAAGTTCTACCGATTCGAGATCAAGTCATCAAGATCCTCGTATTGTGTGAAGATCAAATCAAATTGAACTCAAATTAAGTTCTACCGATTCGAGATCAAGTCATCAAGACCCTCGCATCGTGTGAAGATCAAATCAAATTCAACTCAAGTCAAGTTCTACCGATTCGAGATCAAGTCATCAAGACTCTCGCGTCGTGTGAAGATCAAATCAAATTCAACCCAAGTCAAATTCTATCGATTCGAGATCAAGTCTCCGAGACTCTTGCATTGTGTTTATCGCCAAGAGAAGAATCAGAGGATTCAATAGAGATTGTAACCACTATATTATTTTCTTTGTAATTTCTTTTTTTAGGAATACAAAATTTGTTAATACACAGGGTATCTATTTTGAAATCAAAAAATTTGAGAAAAAACTTCTGTTTTCTCTCTCTTAGTCACTGGAGAACAACAACACATATCAAAGTGAAGTACTCATCAAAAGAGTCCCAATATACCCTTACTTTTGTTAGACGGTGGCCGGAAACAAACGAAATCACCATCGAAAGGCTTTAAATCTCGAGGTTCCCAAAATGATTTCTGGCTCTAATCACTACTAATCGGACTTCCTCTTGGCACTAGTGAAGTCACTGTTGACCTCACTTCCATTTGGTGGTCATGGCTCGCCAGTCAGACACCTGCAGTGGTGGCAATGCTTATCTCCAGTGACTGCTGGACTTCTCCCTTTCTATCCCACTTATGAACTTTCCTTTTCTTTATTCTCTTATTTAATAATAATAATAATAATAATAATAATAATAATACTATATAGGGCTGATTTTGGAATTTATAAATTATTTGTGCTATACGCTACACTATTTCATTTTTGTGCTATTTTTTATAAGTGAAACATACAATTGTGCTATTGTGAAATCGCACATCGAATATTAATTGAAGTTTGATATGATATATAAGTTAGACCATCTAACTACTTAGTCGACTTGAATTAACCATTTTAGGCCAGCGAATTTGGGCCTAAGTAGTTGGCAAAGAAAGTTGGTAGATCATTTTGGAAGTTTGTGCAGTTAGACTTCGGTCTAGCTACATGCTGATCACGGTCTCCGGGTTAGGTCGTGATAAGAATGGTATCAGGGGTATTCACCAGCCGGAAGTACGATGCACTACCTGGTGATATTTGTATGTATCACAAGGAGGACATTATACACAAAAGGGTGAAAGTTTGTGAAATCCCACATTGAATATTGAGATTTGATATGATATATAAGTTAGACTACCTAACTACTTAGTCAACTTGGGTTAACCATTTTAGGCCAGTGGATTTAGGCCTAAGTAGTTAACGAAGGCAGTTAAGTGGATTATTTTTGAGACTTTTGTGGTCAGACTCCAGTCTAGTTGCACGTCTCGCAGCTTTCGGGTTGGGTCGTGACAACTATTCTCTAATTTTGCTCTGAAATTAAAATGTTTTTATTCGATCTTAACTATTGATTTTATTCACTTATAGAATTAGGATAAATTTGTATTCTATATTTACATATTATACATATTGGTTTATATAAGGCTATACAGGTATGAAAAAGGAAAGAATGAGGAAATAAATAGATCTTGTAAAATGTGATCAGATTGGTTACAATATTCAATGGATCTAATACAAAAATTCAAGGGATGATTGGAGACTAACTTGAGTTTGCAAACAAGATGGTAAAAGACCGAAGTAGAGGATGATTTCATGAAGATGTTTTGCTGTGGTGGAAATCAAACAAAAAGCACCACCAATGAGATGAGTGCGAGTCACATGAAAATCAATCTCAATATGCTTTGTTCGCTCAAGAAAAACATCATTGTCAGTAACATGAATAACACTCTGGCTGTCACAATGAATAGGAGTATATGTGGTAAAACAAACTCTCATGTCCCCAAGTAGTTAGCATAACATGTAGATAATTAAAACATGCAGAGCTAAGTAATGTTAGATGCATGGTGTAATAGATAAGGCATAAGAATTATGAGATGAATAGTTAGAAATAATAGAACAATTACTATTTTTTGAACTGACAAAGTTGAGTACTCACTGCCAATTCATTAGGAGTTAGTTGCATTTAGGTGAAAGAAGAAAACTCGGTCCAGTGAGCAATTTTTGTTACAGAAGTAACTGGGTGTGAAGAGTTCTATTTGTGCTTATCACGATACTATAAAGTGTAGCATTCTAAATGATGGTGAGTGGATGTCTTGTGATAAGAAATCCACTTCTTACTGGGAGCCAGATAATTGGAACAAATAATTTTAGAAGAAAAGGCACGATTTATGATAGCGAAAGATGTGAATGCTCACTGGTGAAGAGCTAGAATCCATAAAAAAAAAGAGAAAAAAAAACTCATAAAGACCTCTGTTACCAAATTAAACTAGGACAAATTTATATTGTATATATATATTGGATTTTGATATATGCAGCCTTAAGGGCTGCAAATAAGTATTTAATAAAATGAAATATTCTTTTAAAAATTGTGTGAAATTACATTGTTTTTATCTATCATTTATGGATGAAAGAGAAACGTGGATAAAATAAAAAAGGAAAAAAGCTAAAAAAATATTGATTATTTCATTTTCAAAATTGTTTTACACAATTTTTAAAAGAATATTTCATTTCATTAAATGCTTATATATCAAAACCCATATTTATATTATGCAAGTGGTTCATATAGACTATACAGGTATGACAAAAGGAGAAAAATTGGAAGAATTAATGGATTTTATCATCAACCAAGGAATATAATTGGGATAATTACAAAATTCAAGGGATCTAATACTAAAATAAACAAGAAACTTATATTATTTAGCTTAACATTAATAGATAAAATGCAAAATATAATAAAGCTATTTTAAATCAAATTTAAGTATTATTTTAATGAAAAATATTTCTAAAACATTCTTGAAATTTGTCAAATTAACTAACATGCCCTTGTATTTTTGTAACTATTTAGAACATCCCTTGAATGTTGTTGTCTCTAACTAACTGCCTTAAAATATTGCTCCAAGTTAATTTTAAAATTTTGGACTTAGTTTGTGAGGTTTTGGAGGTTGACAATATTTTTTTTTTTTTAGTGTTTTTAATATTTTAAAGTGATATTTATAAAAATCTTTCTGAATTTTACTCTATTCTACATTTTCCTTTCTATCTTTTTTAGTGGACAAAAATGTCCTTGTTTTTCTATTTCATTTGACAAAAATACCTTTCTGTTTATTTTTTTTATTAAAATAACAGTAGAAGGATCAAAATATGATTTTACAGGCCTTTTTGAAAAAACTCAAGAAATAAAAGACTATTTTACAATTTTGGTCTTCTTCAACCTTGTTCCAACCGGCCACTTCCAGCATTTCCAGCCATCGAACGGAGCTTCATCGAAATTCTGCAAATAAGGCCAAAAATCAACACAATACACATCCTCAGAATTGTCTAGATGCAAGGGTTCCAAATATACAATTACCTAACTGAATCCTGGCCGTTTGGCCAAAAAATCATAAAACATGATCGAACGGTTGCCCGAAAACTCAACTTTCAAAACCGGTGACCAAATCATTCAAACTTTACATAAAAAAAAAGTTTATAATAAGAGGATTCAAAATCTACCCTTAAATTGGACAAAAATGGCCCGAAGACGTCAAAATAATGCGTCGGTGAACAGTAGCAAGAATAGTGACGCCATTCTTCCCGCCGCACATAGTGCTAGCTCCGTTAAAGTCTCACCATCGTGCCAACATCTCCATACTCGTCAGGGAAACTGCTTCTGGCTGGTGGGGCACGTCGGTTGGGCTGATCGTCGGTGGCAGTGCTGACAGCGTCGGTGATTCCTCTTCTCTCTCTTCCTCCCTCTTCTCTCGATCTGGTTTCTGTTTTCCATTCTAAGAAGAAGACTAAAATTACATTTTAGTCCCTTATTTCTTGAATTTTTTAAAAGGGCCGTAAAATTATATTTTGGTCTTTCTACCATTATTTTAATAGAAAAAATAGATAGAAGGGTATTTTTATCAAACGGAATGGAAATGTAAGGACATTTTTATCCAAAATATGGTAAAATCCAAGAAGGTTTTTGTAAATATCCTCATTTTAAATAGTGAATAGTTATTATTATTATTATTTTTGAAAGAATAGTGAATAGTTAATTAAATGATACTATGATCATTTTTAAGTATAAAAATAACATATTTCAATTTTGGAGAGTATAGGTTGATTTTGGGGTGTTGGTTCTCATTAAAAAAAAAAAACTATTGATTAACGTTTTCAAACGTCTTTTTAACAAAGAGACTAATTAATTTGATATGTCAAAATTTTAAAAAATATTTTAATTAATTCCTAAAAATTAAGACCTATTAATTAATATCTTAATAATATTTGATATTTTAACGCTATTTGTCAAAATAGACTGTGAATATGTGTGTGTAAACTTGATGATCACCGCAAAATAAAGCAAAGCAGGTTAATATCATTTTTGATAGCTCATTCTTAGTGAAAATAAATTTAACTATTTATATATTCTATAAGAGTCACCCTTCGAATAGATGAATTTCATAAAATTTTGTCAAATCTATTTACAAAATCGTAATTGAAAAATTTATTTAAAAAAAATTATAATTATAATGCATTCCTTTCAAAATAGGTAAATGAATTAATAATTTAAAGACAAATAAATTATTATTTTTGAACTCTAAATGGAAAATTATTGATTTATTTATTGTTAAAGAAACTTCACTATGATCTATTTTATATGCAAGAAGAAAAAAATATTGAAGACTAGACAATAGGCATATTACAAAATTTAAAAAAAAAAAAGGACAATAGGCATGTGAAAGTGAAAATACGAAATATTTTGGTCCCGAAAGAAAACGCGTTTTCAACCTTTTTTTTTTCCCCTGTTTAGTGCACACAGCTAAGAACCACACTAAGAACCACATAACTCCAAAACTACATCTCTCTGGGGAATTTTTATGAAAAAAATATTTGGTCAACATTATTATTTAGTCACTATTTTATGATAATTATTTTGAAATTTTGATATTTGACATTATCAACTATCATTATTCTATCCAGTCTTTAAGCGATATATTCTTCAAATATTTCGTTGAATTATTTAAATATTTTTAAAAAATCTGATAGAATATTTTAATAATATTTTTAAAAATTTGACGGAAGGACGATAATACAGTAGTGTCAAATGTTAGGTACATTTTAATAATTATATTAAAATAGAGTGCCCAAATAGTAATATTATCAAATATAGTAAATATCTGTGTCTAATTTCCTTCACAAAATAACCCTTTTTTTTTAGCAGCTCTATCAACAAAAGTATTTATAATTTAATTTTCTTAATAAAACATTGATTGACAAAAGATGTTTAAACTATTGATAAACGTTTTTTTTTTCCAGGAGGAAATGTGATTCAACTTTTTCATCATTTAAGTAAAGATTAGAATTTAGTTCTTGTGTTTCTATACTATCTATAAATAAAGAAGTAAAGGGAATATTTTTCCCTAAAATGTCTCTAGTAAAAATGTTAATTTACTAAACTATATATATATTTTTTATTTGAATTTAATTGTTTAAATTTGAATTATAAATAATCTTTTCATAATTAAGTATTTGAATTATTTTTCAGTAATAATAATTGTCCTAGCGATAGAATAGTTAGATTATTTAGAAAATTACCTTAAAACAATTTGCCAATAGAAATATATTTTTTTATAATTACGTTAAAAATTAAAACATTTAGATTGATATTTTTTTAATTTTCCTGACTAATATTTTGATTGATTCTTTTTATTATGTAAAATTTTAATTTTTTAGACATTTAAATCAATTAAGAATATTTAGAAAAATAAAATTATTTTTTAATATACTTAAGTCCATAATTTATTAATTGACAATGTAATTATATATAATAGTTATTATATGTTTAAGTTTTTTATAATATAATTGTTATATATATAATTAGGTTTCAGAACTAAATACTAAATTATAATTTTTTCATATTTTTATTTCATTATTTTAACCGTATGATTGCTTAATTTTTAAAAGAAATGAAAATTTTCAAATATTTAATTAATTATAATTTATATACAAAAGGGAAAGTGTTATTATTGAATTTTTTATGGTGCCAACTTTAAAATTTCAAAATTAACCAATTGTAAAATTTCAAAATTAACTATAATATTAATATTTATTAATTCTGTTATATATTCTTTTTATTAGATATTCACTTTTTTATATTTTTAATTTCAATATATTTTTTAAGGAAAATAGAGATTAATTCATAAGTAATATAAATAAGTGAAATATTAAACTTGCAAGTAAGTAAAATTTTTTTTCTATATTTTAATTCTTTTACCTTATTATAAAAATGATATGATAATTTTTGGGTCCACGTTACTTTAAACGGGTATCCACATAGTTAGAAAACTAGTGAAAAAAAATAGCAATTATTCTTTAGGGGTTATCTCCATATAATAATAATAATAATAATAATAAAAATAATAATAGATGAATTTCACAGTTAAAATAAAAGGGAAAAAAAAATAAAGATTCTATTCAATTTATAAGGTACCTGAAAAAATAAAGGAGATAAATCCAAATTTTCAACTTTGACCAAAAAAAAAAAAGAATACAAATTTTCTGTGCATAATTTCCATTAAAAGTAAAGGCAGCAAAAATTGATAAGATTGTAGATACAATAAGAAATGAGCTAATAAATAGTATGGCTGAGAAGGTAGTTGGAGAAAGATTGGCACTTGTTCATAATATTAGCCTAAGACCATACTTCTTTAGGCCATACATACACAGTATTACAGTTGGCATTCAACTCTCTATGCACAAATGCTTCTTCGTGAATGCCTTTT
>CATIWJ010287969.1:0-20865 GCA_949640765.1 Croton laevigatus | reverse complement strand
CTTTTGGATCGCACACATAAAAAAAATTATTCGGATTGGACTTGGAAGTTTATTTTATTTGGCAAATTTAGTTAATTAATTAAAAGTTAATTAATTAATTTTAAAAAATTATATTGGATATGTGGTATTAGAAATTGATATAAAGATATATTTTCATTTGTCTTGGTGAAGTCAAAATGAAAACATACTTTTGCCTTTTATATTTTTTTTTATCACGTGAAACAAGAAACATGAAATAAGGAAAGTGGTTTTGACTATTATATATAATAAATCAAATCCAAAGTGGAGTTTGTTGGAGCTTATTGATTATGACACTCCGCTCAAAATTGTCTTGATTTTAAAATTGCAAAAGACACTCCACTCAAAATTATCTTAATTTTAAAATTGTAAAATGACTCCACTCAAATTTGTCTTGATTTTAAAATTACAAAATAAATAAAAGGCATCTAATTTCTAATCAATAAAAGAGATGAAAACGTGGTGAGCTAAGGTGGTTGTCTTTTGGCATATGAGATATGCAAATATATATATATATATATATATATATATATATATATATATATATATATATATATATATATAAAGGCTCACATATAACACTACTTTTTCTTTCACATTTCTTGATTTTGATTTGCAACGAAATGGTTTTCATGGTTTAAGAAAAATGTGTCTTCCAATTCTATTTTGAATTTCATTTGGAACGAAAAAAAGTGGGAATGGTTCTCTAGTTTTGCCAATAATTGCTTCCTGTGCTAGCACACTACAGTCCTCCCCTTGATCTTGTGTGTGTGAAGAAAGAGGGGACTATCTTTTAGCATCCCTGAGTCAATTTTGGATTGTCAGAGTATTCCAAGGGAAGATCTAGACATTTCTAGGATTCCATAGGGAGACTACAGCGATCCAGAGGTGAAAGCATGCTTCAAGAGGTAAATTTTTAGACATCTCTATACTTAATTGGGTTAATTAAAACTGGTCTAGGGAGGTTTTCCTATCAAATTTTATTTCCGCTGCCTATCTTTTTACTTGCTATTTGAGTAATTGTTACGTAAATTGCATGTGGGAAACCCAACACTTTGCACCCTTAATAGGTGGTCTGTGGGTCCCTAAGTAGCCCCACCTGTAATGGGTCGTAATGGCACACCTTGAGTAATTTTGGAATGGGGAGAGTATTACAATCCCACATCGGATAGGAGTAAAGAGCTCCATTATAATATAAGGCTGTGCAATTCTCACTTCTGAACTCGAATTTTAAGATGAGTTAGGCCCTATTCTAATATGGTATTAGAGCCTAACCCCACATGACTAAAGTTGTTGGAGATGCCAGCCTGTCCGCCCTACGTGTTAAGGGGCTTATGTTAGCAAGTGTCAATGGAGGTCTGGTTACACTTGAGGGGGAATATTGAGAATGGAATCCCATATTAGTGTGGAGACTAAGTTGGAGGTCAAATATAAAGTTCATTTCAACTTGAGTTTTCAGGATGAGTTAGACTTAACTCTAATATGCATCATACAATGGTTAAAATAGAACTCCTTCATTTTAATGATCTCCTTGATGCGTTGCTCCGCTAATCAAATCTGGTTTGCCGGATGAGAAACTTGGGCTTTTAAGAAAGATTAATTCATTCCTTAAATTCTGCAATTTCAAGGATGAATTGCTTTGTTGTTGCTTATCCTAATCCAATAGATTTCTCTACACGCTTTAATCTTTGAATAAACTTTACAAAAGGGAGCCTTTCACTAGAGTGTTCTAGGCTTGATATACAACCTTTTTGGCAGTTTGGAGTTTGACCCACTGCGAATCAAAATGAAAAAATTTACTTGGTCACCATTATAATTAATGTAAGTGTAGAAAGATAGGCTTATGATCTGAATCTTCCTCGATCAAATGCTCCAATTTGGCATTTGGGAAGAGAAACATATCCATTCATTTGAGACTAGGGCTCTATCAAGCCATTCTCGTATGTTTTTAGCAAGCTTGTTTTATTATTCCACGTGAAAATAGAACCAACAAAGCTAGCGTCCACCAACGGCAAGCTGTAAAAAAAAATTCACAAAAAGATCCATTCCCTTGCATTCATTTTAAATGCCTCCTCTTTTCTCTATATTACTTAAAATGGAATTAACAAGTTTAAAAGGGTTGTTAAGACGTTGACAATAAGAACAGAGGTAATTAAACTGCTGCCATTTTCCATTTCATAACTACTAATATACCATATAAATTTTTGTATGAACTTGATTAATGAATAATCAAATCAATCTAGTTGTTTTTACAAGCTTACCAAACTACTTCAATCAATTTGATTTACTCAATTAAATTATGAATTTTGATGTATAAACTCTAGTAAACAATGAATTAATTACATGTATGGAACTGTTGGCTGAATATTCACCAATTTAGAAGATAAGGTGAATGATTTTTTTTTTTGGCTAGCATTTACAGTTTGTGAATTGAGTGATTGGAAAAATTTTGATTCCCCTTAAACTAGACTCGTAATTAGAGCTAAAAAATTGAGAATTGAATCAATATTGAAATCGAAAATTGATTATGGTTCTTATTTTAAATTTCAATGGAACTGACGTAGCAGTTGTGATTCCGATTACTTATGGGAACCAAACCAAAATTGTAACTATATAGCTTTATTCATAGCAAGTTATGGACAAAGACAAAGATGATTTAACTTCTGCTGGTTAGGTTAACTATACACGAGCTACGAAAGTTTTAATTTTATTTCAATTTAGCTCAAAACTTAAGATTGGGGTGAAATTATGACAAAGATTGCGAATTATTACGATACAAAGATAAAAATATTGTGAGATTGTCACAACTTGCAAAGATGAGGGAGGGGAGTGAGAATGTATTTTTAAGCCATAGTGATTATGTATCCACTCTGTTAATTTTACAATATACTATTGTTTACCTAAAAATAATATTTATGTTGTATCCACTCAATTTAAATTATTCTCAACTATGGCCGCATATTTCTTTTTAATTGAAAATCAAACTTAAACATTTTTTTTCTCCTCTATAATAACGTGAAATTAATTAATTTTAATTAATTGGTCAAATTAAAAGGGTCAGAATTGCTTATCTAGATTGGAGGTGGTTTGTTAGATCGGAACTGCACCTTCAATGGATTGGACAGTAGATCAATGGAATTTAATTAAATATTTTTTCAGGGTTGTGGAAGAACTTAAATAAAATTCAGTCAAAATTAAGATTCATAGGAGGGCTTATATTTGTGAATATAGAAAAGGGAATATTATAATTTTGTCACTATTTTTTACTTAATTTACATTTTTATCCAGATATTTTTTGAAATAAACTTTTTTGTCCATGTGTTTTAATTCCGTCGGACGTTTTGGTCCTTCAGTCAATTTTACACAAGTTTTTGTTAAATTTTTATAAAAAATTGACATTATTACCCTTTGTTAATTGGGCCTAGTTAAGAGAGAGGGATCAAAGTGAAATTCACTTCATCTTCAAACTTGGTCATATACCATTTCCGTAATTTGCGAACACCACCACTCAAATTAGTTTCTATTTACAAAAACAACCACCATAAACACTAAAATGGAACTCTTGATATGAGAAATCAAATTATGACCTTAGTTTTATCATCAAAACGCCATAAGGTCTCAGAAATATCAATTGATTTGTTTGGATCTTTTAATCAAAACCCATGACTAGTTCGTATTTTTAGTTCCAACTTTCGATCGGAGAGTTGGTTGGCAATAAAGGTCTCGCCGGCTCATGGTCTCTCTCCTGATGGCTTCAGTTTCCTCAATCAATCACCGAAAATTATGGGTAAGCATTCGGTTTGGCCAAATCGGATAATTTGGTTAAATCGGTTAAATTTGGGTCGGCAAAAAATTTTTAAGAAGCAATTCGGCCAAAAAATCTGAAAAATTTTGGCCGATTCGAAATTAATCGGCCAAAAAATATGTTCGGCCGAATTGATGTCGAATAAGTTATACGCTGCGTTTTGGTTTTACCCAACACTGCATTTTGTTTGACTAAAATTAAATCCCTAAACCTAAACAGAGACGACTTCATCAATTCAGATCCTCTCTTCTTCTTCCTTCTCATTCCTCCCTTCCCCTCTTGGATGGACATCTTTCGCTACTACTAAGCTAGCAAGGTACTCTGTTTCTTTTATCTATACCTAATAATAAATTTATTTGTTATATTTTGTTTTATGTTAGGGATTTGTGATTTTGTGTATTTTTGAACTCTTCTACACTTTAGCTTTTTTTTTTCCCTGCCCAATTCTACACTTTATCTTTACTCTTTGATTTTTGATTTCATGAAATGTCCAATCAGCTAAGCTTGTGATAGCTTTGGTTGTCAATTTTTCCCTCTGTTTTCAAAACCTTCTGTGTCTTTTTTTTAATTTATATTTTGGATTTTTAAAAGACTTGATTGAATGAGGTTTCTAAGTCAGTGTTGTGGATTTTGTTTTTACATTGCGAGGATTTATAAACGATGACCTCCTCCTGAAAGTATAAATCTTCAACTGTGCAACTTGTTTTTATTTGAGTGATTTAAGAATTAATTAAGATTAATGAAATATTCGACCAATTTGGCCAAAGTTGCGAGAATATCCAAATTTTTAGGTAATTCGAAAATCGATTCCTAATTCAGGTAAACGGGTAATTCTAGTAGAAATGTAATTTGGCGAGGAAAATTTTTTCTTTTTCCTAATATGCTAGTTCAACCAAGGTTTGGAAAAAAAATTAACCGATCTACTCGAATGCTCTTCGCTACCGAAAATCATGAATCAACGAATAAAATTTTCATGGTTGCTAGATGTTTTTCTCGATTACCATCTCCTAAAGTTCACAGTGAAGTTGAAGATGGTGGAGCTTGGTTCACTAGAATCTAACCTTTCTGTTGGGAGATAGTCGGACATCGATGGTTGAATAGCTGGCGGTAGAGCTTATTGGTTTCGTTCAGCAATGGACATACACAATTCACGTTTTCTTCCTTTTTTTTTTAAATTTAACTTATAAAATTACAATTTGGTACCTATTAATTAAAAAATATAATTAATTAATTAATTAAGTTCATATTAATTAGAGGGTAATGTCAATTTTTAAAGAAAATTAACGGAATAATGGCAATTATTTAACAAAAGTAAAAAAAGTTCGAGAGAAACAAAATCATGAAAAGAAAATTTATTTCAAAAAAATTAGAGACAAAAATTAAATTATGTAAAAAATACATATATAAAATTGTAATATTTTCTGATATGAAAATGAAAATTGGACTTATATTGGCAAAAAAGGTGTAATATTTTTAACTTTTTACAAATTACAGTTGCTACTTGGTGTTTAATTGACACAATCTTCATAGAGACATTGATTGATGATGAGAGTGAGACACTATTTAATAACCGTTAGGTTTAAAAATTAATAGCTGTATTGATGACAGGCACCATGCTTGTGAGTGGCATTTATAGATAAATTTTTGTTTTTGAGGAAAGCATTTATAGATTTTGTTGACAATGAAGTCCAAGAGAAATAAGTTTGTGTTGGTTTGGTTGACGGAATTGAAGCCTACAACTTTAAACATTCTTTTGATGTATTGATTTTTTTTATTTGACAACAACAAAAATTTTAATTTATGTGAGATTTGATTGATTTATTTTTACAAGTACAATACTTATAATTGTTTAAACCAAGAAAAGTTTGATTTTTGAGATCCATATTTTGAAACTTAATCATAAATATAGCTTATGAAGTTAAATACAATAGAAAATACATACACAAATGTAACTTTGATATACCCAGTTCGAAAACAGTTATTACGGTAAAAATGAAAACATGTAATTTATGTGTAATTTTATTGAATTTTTATATTAATTAAATAAGACGAGTTAGTACGTAGTTTATAATTTTAACTTTTAGACAATATCCACTCGAAAATAATCCGTTGAAAAGAAACATTTAAAATCTAATATTTATAAATAGATATTTAGTCACACCACTCTTTAACATAATATATAAAATAAACATTATTATTTTTGAAAAATTCTTTATATTTTTCAAAAAACAATTATGTAACCCTATGCTTTTGTTGCATACCAATATAGTATCTTAAGAATAATTAAATTTTAATTGTTTCCCAAATGATTAGGCTAATAATTGAGTAAGATAATAAAGTATTGGTTATCTAAATCACTTGTTCCTTAACTCTCTACGATAACTAGGAATTTTTATTACTATTAGAATGAAATAATTGTGATGAAATTGAAATAAAGTCTATTTTGAGAAAGAAAAATTGGAAATTTGATGTCCAATAATTCATATATTAAGATAGAATCTTAACTTTTGACTAAAATTTCTTCGTGCTTATCTACCTAAGTTAGTGCAATGCATTACTAATAGCTAGCTTAAGTAGACAGTTAACCTTGTTAATAATAATTGATTGGAAGAAAAAAAAAAAATGTGACCCTACATGCCTCCATTTACAAGCACTCCATTTTAGAATGAATGAGACTTAAAAGAAATAATATGTGATTAGAGATTAAACTTTGAAGTTAAGGGTCTAAATCACACCACAAATCACAAAGATTGAGTAGCGTATGGACCAACTTGAGGCACCATAATATTCCCTTGTGTGTGTGCACGTGCACTAACTAGCCCACTTCTAAAAGTATTGCCCTTCCAAGTAAATAAATTGCTGCTTTATTTATGCTTTTAACTTCTTTTTTTTTTTTTTCAAATAAAACAAAATATAAAATAATTTTGTTTTTCCTTTTATCCTAAGATGAAATCATTATAATTTATGGAGTATGAATTTAAAATCAATCATGGTTTTTTTTATTCATTTGGAGATCTAAAAGGAAAAAAAAATAGTATGGACTACATAATATATCAATATCAATACTTCTTTTTAAAAATTCTCTCGAAAATACATAATTTATTTTATAGTTAAAAAAAATTAAAGCATATCAATGCAATTTTTATTTTTTTAAGGAAACTAAAAAGAAGATCACTAAAATTATACTTGGCAGGCACTCTCTCCGTGTGTGTGTGTGTGTAGAGAGAAAGAGAGAGAGATGCATATATGAATGTTAGCCTCATATATGAATTTGTTAATTTCATAATTAACATAAAAAATAACTAATTTATATAGATATGTGATATCCGAGTAGTTATGAAATTATTGGACTCAAGATCAAAATTAGCCATGAGACTAAAAAAAAAGAAAGAATCAACATCATTAAATTATTGGTGATCCTTGTTTGTGTAGATTCATTCATATAGTAATTGAAACATGTTTTCATATTTAGGCAACGTAAAATTCTAAATGTGATTTACAAATTAAAATAGCAAAGATTACTATAATTATTATGGTTTAAGCTAAAAGTTGAAACTCTCGTTAGAGAAACATAAAGCTAAAATTAATCACACAAAAAGGTATAGGTAGGCCTTCCTTATTAGTTAAGTTGGAGCAATTTCTTTGAAAAGTACCTTTGTGCTAAACTGCTAATCCTCCCTTTTCATATCAGCTTCAACTATTACTCAAATTGTTCATAATTATATATATACACGTAACCCTTATTAAGTATTTGAAATAGTTCCAAAGCTTAACCTTAATTTTCTTTAACAAGTAGTATGATTTGTGAGAATCCAAAGTTAGATTAAATCTTCATTCGCAATGGACTACTTCGAAAAATGTTGAAGAGAACTTCCGTTTTTTAGGATTTAAAGTCATAACTTATCCCGTGTGATTCATTTCCATATGTGAAGAATTTTATAAACTAAATGGGTGCTTGAGAGAAAGAAAATATAAAGAAAAAGGAAAAAAAAAGAAGAAAAGAATATATATAGATTATTATGACACAAGGTGATGTGTAATGTGTTGATCTTAAGGTTTTGTCTGCAGGTATCCACTTGTTGGATTTTACAAGAATTTGCTTCTCCTTTAGCAAATGTCCTTTAGGAGATTGAAATAGTTGCCAAGAAAGGCCTACTCATCATTTTGAACAGTCAAGAGTATAATAATAATAATAATAATAATAATAATGTTGTGTTTGAAAACCCAGGGTGAAATTATAAAAATAGAAAAAATAATAATAATGTTGTGTTTGGTAATTGTGTTGTGTTTGGTAATTGCTATAACGTTATTGTACCAGCAATTGGCAATGGCAATCAGTACAGCACCGTCCCCACACCAAGCAAGCAGGTCTCTGTCTATTTATTAGGGTTTTACGTTTTTCAATATTAACTCTCTAAAAGTAAATTAATTACTGCAAGTTAGGTTCCCCTGTTGTGATAAATAACAGTATATGTGTCAAGATTTCCTGTTAACATTTGTTAAGGTATTGTAAGGTTTTGTCAATTAAATTTATTTTCACCTCATCGACACATTACCCATCCGGTAATTCCAATTCTATTTCGATAAAGAGGCCATAAAATGAATGGGTCAGGTTCAAGCTCAACAAAATTTAATTGATTTTTAATCATCTTGTTAAAGACATAGTATCCATTTTTATTTGTTATTTTTTTTTAATTATTAAGAATAGAAAAATATTTGCATAGACCCTATCCATGAGAACATCCATAGAGCAAGTCAATCATAATTTTTATTTTTCCCTATTTTATCGTTTTTCCTCTCTGTGAAAGATGTTAATGCTCTATCTGTGAAAGATGTTAATGCTCTCTTTATAATAAAAAATTACATTGTCACATACAAATAACTAGATCACCTAAATTATAATAAGATGCGATTTTATTTAAGTAAATTATTTCTCAAATTATTGATAGTATTCAAATAATCAATAATCATTTCTCTAATAATCTGATTTTTAAATTAAAGAGAAAGAGGGATGTAGTGATATGGTTTTTTTTTTTTTTTTTTGAGACTTTGCTTTGAGTAATTCGGACCGACTCTTATCGCGCATTTAATAGTAGACGATAGATATTGAAACTGAGATATTCTTAAGCCAATTTAAATTACGTACAACTTGGACTAATTCTCCCGTATTTTGATTTTGAACTGAACTTATTTATAATTTCTAAACAAAAAAGAAGAAGAAATGACCGCTAAACTGGTATATATATATATATATATATAGAATTATTTATAAGACTTAACGGGTGAAATAGAGAGTTTGAAAGGGATATGCAAATGGAGGATGCGCGTATCTTAGCCACTTGGGAATTAAGACAATAAATATAGAAAAGAAAAAAAAGGCTTTAAATCGTTGTTGGGGAAAAGGAAAGGAGCATAGAGAAGTTGAAAGAAACAGATGTTAGATGATTTAGTAGTAGTAGCAGTCGTCGTAAGGAGTCAGATACAATAAATAGAGGACCATTCAATATGTCTTTTGGAGCATAAAGATTATTGCACTTTATTACGTGGCCCCGCACTCTTTCTTCTTAATTTTAACCTCCTCCTCCTACTTCTTCTTCTTTTTTGAAGAATTAGGTTTACATCCACTAATATTTCATCTTTCTCCACAGTATTATTATACCCTTCAACTTGGGTTTATCATTTATGCATCTCAATCTGTTTTTACTGTCGGTCAAAACATAAATTAATTTTACTGTTTCTTATTCATCTTATGTATGTTGAAGAATATTGCAAAAGTGGTTTTTACGGGTGTTTAAGATTGTGTGTAAGCTAGTCAAAACAGTTTATACACACTTTTTAGCTTAAAGTTAGTGTACATAACCTATTTGGCATAACTTTTTTTTCGAAAAAATAAACTTCTTATTAGACAATATTTCAAAAACTGGTTAGAACAACTTATGAATAAATGCTTATCATAAGCACTTTGGATTAAAAACTCAATAAACACAAGCAATCATAAACACTCCTAAATGTACTATACCAACAATGGGGTATCAGTCATATTATATCCTTTACAAGATATATATAGTTCAAATTACATAAATAACTATTTATGGGATTAAACAAACAAAGATAACCACTGTTGTTAGAAAAGAAACTAAAGAAATAAAAACGAAAATAAAGAAACGAGTGGATATGTGTTTTTGGATGTAGGAAGCTTAAATCGTTTTCCAATCCATATGAAGTTTGGGTTTACATATATAGAAGAATACACATAATTGACTAATTGTATTTTAAGTGTAGCCTATTTTGAAAACTTGAATTACTGAGACATACATACATAATAAATTGCACTTCAAATTTTTAATCACTAAACATATATTCTCTAATACAAGGGTCACCTCACCTTATCACTTCAGTTCTCTTATCGCTCCAACCAACTTATCACTCCTAAACCTCAAGATTAGGAGACTTGGATTAACATAATATCAAAAGATACAACATTATATGTTTCTTCTTACATACATATGTTTCTCAACCATATATTTGTTGTGGATTAACAATTACTCCTATAAAAATAATTGATTATCCTTGTAATTAGTTGGGTTTGTACCAAATGGCACCTAAATTATATAATTATTTTAAGTATGAAGAGGTGAAATTAAGGCAAGGAGAAGGAAAGGTTGGTGGTAAAAGCATTGGACTCCGACTTTGATAGCATGTGAAAATAGAGAGGAAAGAGCCCAATTTGTCTGACCCAAAAATGGAAACCGAATCGTACACTTCACATGCAGGCCTCTGATTGTGACTCTCTAACTCTACAATTTGACGCCTCAGCTGCAATTACAAAGCAAAATCCTACTTTTTTTTTTTTTTATAACAAAATTTCTTCTTTTTGAATCTCAACAGACTAAACTATTATGATATAATGTAATTACATATATTTGTATTGAGTTTTTTATGACATAAATAGACTTGATGTGGTTATTTTCTTCCAAACTATCCCCTCAAATTCAATAGATCTGCCTCTCTATGGAAATGTGTAGCTTGAGAAAATGGTGAAGCATAACAAAGCCCTGAATGCATAAGAGTGAAAAATGGGCTGGATCCATTTTGGATACATGAATGAGTCCAATTCAGTAATCTCAGGGCTCAAGCCTTTTTAAAGCATCAAATGATCTCTCAGCTTATACCTTACCCTTTTCCCACCCCAAAAGTTCACCACCGATAGGTCAAGTGTGCATGCATCACAGTTTAATTTATCAATAGATAATGGGGAAGGGGCGAATATATGGGGTTCCGACCCAAAACCTCACGGTGTGGAGGAGTTTGCCTTATCGTTAGGCTACTACTCGATCTCCAAGGGTACTGTCAAATGATTTTGGAATATCATGAACATAAAATGAAAAAGAGAATATTGAAACAGCAGAATTGTGAATATATATTTAGGTTAATGCCTTCTACATAATTTGATGATTTGTGCATACAAATTAGAGTTTATAATTTCTTATTTGAATAGAGACTTTATAATTAAAAATGGAAGAAGTAGAAAAAGCAATGATGGAGGCTGCAGAATCATAATTTATTCTTGCGCAATTTGAACAGATGCCAATTAATGGTCCCAACTAAATTTGATAATATATTAACCATTCTCATCTCAATATATATCTGCTTAACCTTACACTATATCACAGTAACTTTTTATGATATCTATCCTAAATTGAATTTTCTAATTAAAATATTATATTCATTTTAGCATCAATTAATACCCAAAACTAAAAATAAGACTATAATTTGAAATAGAAAGGACCCTTGACTCAAAAGCTGTGTCCAACCCATGACTTGTCACTTGTTTACTAGATTCGCATTATAAATTCCCAAAAGTACTTTTTCGCTTTTGACAAGGGAATCAGCCCAAAAAACTGACTAAGACCCAAATTATTTTTCCATTTTGTAATATATATATATATATATATATAGTGGTACGGTCTTATTGTACATGTCTTAATATCTTATATATCTTATTGAATTAACCACACATTATATATCAGTTATTATTTTTTTAAAAAAAAGATATATCAGTTAAATTTAATAGTAAGTTAAGAAAATAGTCACCAAACATTGCATTTTGTTATTATAATGGCTTAGAATTTTATTATTTTCAGTCACCTAATTACTTTTTGTTTTTTATTTTGGAATGACAAAATCTATACTACTTATAAATGAAGGAATGTGAGAATATTTTTATCTAAAATATCCCTTTTAAAAATTTTTAAACTATATTTTTATAATAATAATAATAATAATAATAATATTAATATTATTATTATTATTATTATTATTATTATTATTATCTTAGCAAAGTAATAGTTAGATTACTTAAAAAATTTACATAAAATCAATTTAGCAATAAAAATATTTATTTTTTCTATAATTATGTTAAAAAATTAAACACTTAGATTGATTATTTTTTCTATTTTTTTACCAAATATTTTGATTGATTATTTTTCTATGATTATGTTAAATTTTTTTTTTAAAATTTAAATTAATTAGGAATACTTAGAAAAATAAATTTATTTTTTAATATATTTAAATTAATAAATTATAGCTTGATAATGTATTTATCTATAATTGATATTATATGTTTAATTTTTTATAATGTAATTAGTATATATATAATCAGTTTTCAGAAATAAATCTTAAATTATAATTTTTTCATATTTTTATTTCATCATTCTAACAGTACAATTTTTTTTTTTTTTTTTTGCAAAGAAAACATTTCAAATGCTTAATTAATTATAATCTATATATAAAGTGTCATTATTAAATTTTTTATTTTATGGTGCCAATTTAAAACATTTAAGTTATGAACTATATTATATAAATATTTATTAATTCTATTATATATTCTTTTTATTAAGTACACTTTTTTATATTTTTTAATTTCAATATATTTTTTATGTAAAATTTCACAAGTAACATAAATTTTTGAAATATTGAACTTGCATGTAAGTGAATTTTTTTTCTTAAGAATTAAAAAGAAAGATATCAAGGCTAAGGAGTTGGCGCAGTGGTTGGCTGCTCCACCCCTTTACCGGGGAGACCCGGGTTCGAGCCTTACCCCCTCTCTTAAGTTAGATTTACTGCTTTACTCATGTATAAAAAAAAGAAAGAAAGAAAGAGATCAAAATTTTTTTTTCTGTAATTTAATTTTTTTTTATTTTATTATAAAAACGATATGTTAATTTTTGGGTCTATAGTACTTTAGACTGGTATTCATAATCAAAGCACGTGGCTAAAAATCCAGTAACAAGCAAAACTCAAAATAAAATGGAAAAAGTTAGAATGACCATTCATGGAGGAACAAGAGAGAGAATCCAAGAATGACTATTTTTATTCTTATAATTTTATACTCAATCAATCATTATATCCCAAATTAATTTATTTATAGTAGAAAAAACATTTCTTTAGGAACCAAATATTAACATAACAGTACTTCTGGTTTAGAAAATTCCAGCAGATGACCTTCCCATGGAATGGAATTTGAAATTTTAATAGGATTAACAAATGGGAAAAACACAAAACTAGCGCCTTTTTTATTATTATCGACTAAAATAGTGTTCAGCTCATGTTAAAAACATAACTCATTGCTAATAGCATACACTACAATACTAAAAACCAACATAAAATCAGTGTAGACTAAAAAAAACAATATAAAGCTAAAATTTAAAAAACAACAATTATGAAATTTATATATCATAAAAAAAAGGATATTAACAAAAAAAATCCATTGTTCAAATGATGTTCAAAATCTGCTCAAGGGCTGTTTAAAGGAAAATTATAAAATCAACCTACGCAACCTAAAAAACTACCAATTTCAAGACAAACTGAAATAACTAAACATGTCTTACTTCCTATTTATAAACATTGAGCTCTTTAGCTTGACTATGTTCGAAACATATTAAAATTATGTTAAAAACAAGTTTAAATAATGTTCAATTCATGTATTCCTCCCCATGCTATTTATACTTAAAAGACAAAATAAGGGTTTTAAGATCTACATACAGTGGTGTAGTGAGTGATTATGGAAAACATTAGAGCAAATATTAACACACAAGAACACCGATGTGAAGGTTCAAATGAGTGTACATATAGAAACACAAATTTCTGCAATGTTACATGAAAATTCAAAAATACAATCACCATTTTATTATATTATCATGTTAAGAACTTATTCAAATAATGTTTAAAATTAAAAAATCTCAAAGTAAAAATGAAAAAATTAAAAGGAATCTTGTCATTTAAAAAGAAATATGTGAAGTATAAAAAAATTCATTGTTCAAAACCTGTTAAAAAATTATTAAAACCATGTTCAAATCCATTCCTATTTTAAAATAGTTCAAATCCTGTTTAAAGTCTATTTAAAAAGAAATCCTATTAGTATTTAAAAAGAAATCTTGTTAAACATAGAAAAACTCACTATTCAAACTCTATTAAAAAACTGTTTAATCATGTTCGAAGTCTATTTAAAAAAAAAAAAATCTTGTCAAGTATGGAAAAATCGTATGCTCAAACCCTGTTCAAAAATTGTTAAAACCCGATTAAAAAATTATTCAAACCCTGCGAATTATAGGATCAGAAAGCAATTCATATCCTATAACTGTGTTTCAGCTAGTTTGTTTGATAGACAAACTGAAATAACTAAACATATCTTACTTCCTATTTATCAAAATTGAGCTCCTTAACTTGACTATGTTCGAAACAGGTTAAAATTATGTTCAAACATTGTTTAACTCATGTAGAACCCTACAATGTCTATTATTTATTAACAATGACACTAAATACACTTCCCAGCCACTAGTGTTTGAACTTAATACTAAGGGAACTTCAATTTTGTAGGATATACAAAGTGTAATCGAATAACATAATGTAATAAATTATGATTTTACAGCAAAAATAAGCAAAGATGGTCCATCTTATTAAATAAAAATCATCAAAAACGAAATAAGACAAGTTCAAGAAATATAATCCAAGATTTTAAGTGATTCCAGAAAATTATGGGTGCAATTAAAGGTAATAGGTTATACATAAAGATAAAAGCTACGTATAATCGAAACTGAGGGCTGTAAAATTCAAAAGGAAAAAAAGCTAAATTCTACACACTTCTCATTTTTTTGTGCACGTGAGCAAATCAACAAAACAAGCTAGAAATACCAAGAAAAATCCAAATAAATTTAATTACCTTGCAGTTGTAGGGGGCAATGGGGTCTCTTGCTTGTTAATTTATCAAAATCAATGAAAATATCCATCCACCAAAAAGTTGTATTTTCCATATTGATCTAAAATTGAAACAGATAAAGCTGAATGCATAAAGCTTAAGCATATTTTTTAATTAATCTCTTATTTAGTAACATAGGCACAAAGTTAACAAAAACATATATTAGGCTAATGAGCTCTAAATACTGACTTAAAAATGTAAATTAATACTAATGATTTTATTAATCCTACCAATTCAAATATTATAATTAATATGACTCTTAAAAAAATCAGCATGAACTCCAACCAATGTGGATATCAAATATTCATTTGAGCTAAAACCTATAAATATAGGGAAAGAAGCACTTATAAATTGGAAATTAATGCTGCTTCAATAAAGTCTCCTCAATAAAGCCAAAACCTATAAATTGCCAATTAATATTCTTAATTAATAGTTTTTTTTATTAAGAATATAATAATTATAATTGAGATAGTTTTGTCTCCCACTAATTTGAGCTCCATTATAAGTTGAGTAAGCATAAAGTGTAAATTATCTGCAGAGTAAACAGAATGTAGTGCATGCATATCAGTATCATCTATTTTTGCAATCATAATAGGTTCCTTCAATCTGGTAAAAGAGTTGGAGTAGCAGCATCTAATTGTAACAACATAATGTATTTCAAAAATAGATAACCTAAGTGGAACCATTTTCGAAAATGTAAAACACATTTAGATTTAGAATAACCGTAAGCATCAAAAATACTAATCTCGCCTTCGTATCCTCCGCCGCTTTCATGCTCCGATTAAGAAATACAAGTCTACCTCTTTGATTTGAAATTTCAGATAAAGTGAAAACATTAAAAAATAAAATTTCTTACCTGATACATGGTGCATCAAGACAGATCGGAAGAAACAGAGATCGCATATGGTAACCGCCGCTGGAAAATCAAAAGAGAAGGTGAGAATCGATCGGAAAACCAAGAAATCAGAGGTAGAAGGAAATCTAAACCTGAAAATACCAATAAAAGGAGGAGAAAAGAAAAAAGAGGTAACATGATATCTGATTTGGAAAATCTGATCTCACAATTGGTACTTTATACCTTTTGTACCTGTATTTTTGTCATATTCTCTAATAATACTATTGTTTCTTCTCCAGCTAAGATAACATAGATGCCAAGTCGCCTGGGGAGTCAACCGGTCGCGTCAGATCGTCCCTCCAATGCTTGTGGTGGGGGTGATTCAATTGCTTGTGATAGGATATGATTGCGAAGCATTTTAATAAATATCTTCCTTAAGTGATTTTCCCTCTTATGGAATGCAGTTTCATTCCATTCATTTTTTATGAGTCAAAATATTTTTAAGAGCAGCCCTCTATTTGCGAACTGCAATTACAATCAACTGCTAGAATATGGTTCTACAAAGTTTTGTAACACCAAACAAACGAAGTGCTGTCATTCTATCATTCCCCACAAGTCATAAAAATAAGTTATAATACTGATTTGAGTTTATAATCTTTGTATTTACATGTAAAGAATATTGTAAAATGCCTTGACAGGTGTTTGATAGTGTAGAAGTCTATGTGATTAATGTACAAATCGAAAGTACATGACATTGGTTTTGTGTATTCCTCTTAACTGTCTCTAATTCTACAAATTATTTTGTAATTTGCATATGAAATCCATATTTTCCTTTTTTTGGTTTGAATTTGTAATATTGTGATAGCTTTTACTTAATCAAAGTTAGGGATTGGCGGGTTGTTAAGAAGTAGAGAATAAGATATGTAGAGAAGCTGTTTGATGAAATATGTAAGAAGAAAACAAATTTGCAGATTGGAAATTCTGAAGGGTACCCGAGGAAATCGAATTTTCTTTCTAGTCTAATATAAGTTTCATAGAGGTGTTATAAACTTGAACTAATAATTTGGTTTATTAGAAGTTTTTTACTAGTTTTGTATACATTTCATAAACTCATCGTAAATCAATCATAAACTTATAATGAACCTTTTAGACAACTAATAAAATTTTTTGTGATTTCAAGGAATCATAAACTCACTGGAAACCAGTTAGAAACCTAATACACGCACCACGTGTAGTTTGGTTATATTTCCTCCACAAAATGGTCTTTTTGATAATAATTTTAACATTTTTGGCCTTATAATAAGTCATGAATTGCTTTATTGGCTAACAAAATCACCATTTGGAGAGTGAGTTTATGATATGACATACATAGGAGAAATTTTGGGATAGACTGGGTTTATCACGCCATCCATATGTGCATTGAGCCAATTGGATGAAGACATGTCAATCGGTGAGTATTATTTTTTCATTTTCTCTAGCACCTTAATCATGTTATTATCCTAGTAATCCAACAATTTATTGGTTTTCTCATCCTATTAACTTAGTGTATTTTAGTATAGGAATGACGTGGTAGATATAGTCTACTAAAAAGTTTTTTATATTAGAGATTTTTTATAAAAAACATCCATTCTTTTGTTTGTGTTTTCGCAAAAATTTGTCCTAAAAAAAGTGGAAGGTGTTCGTAATCTTAAATGCTGGCTTGACTAGCTTTTAAGTAATTTTTGGCTTAAAAGTTCACCTTTTTTCCTGTTTGTTATTGTTTAATCATAAAAAAAATACCCATTAGTTTGTCCATTCAAATTCCTATATTATATGTTATATTTTTTGTAATGAGAGAATTTCTCCAAGATTCCAAAAATTTGGGACAATATACTTTTAAATCCCTTAGGTTTAAAAATAGGAAAATAGTAGTAAATATATAATTTAAATAGCATAAATTTTTTAAAATTAATTAAATATCATTTTTGATATATATACTACTATATATATTAATATATGTACAAAAATATAGCACTGTATAGTAATATATACCAATATATATATATATATATATATATATATATATATATATATCAAAGTGCTATTTAGTTAATTTTTAAGAAATTTATACGGTTCGCTATCTATAAGATATAAAAAATTCTATTTTCTTTTTTAGCCCTAAGAAATACTTTATAAGCCCCTCATGTTTTAAGAAACTAATTTTGAAGTCTTGTTGTCCAAAGGTATACTCCATTAATTTCAATTGAATGAAAAAAAAAAAAAAGATTAAAACACCTTGGTTTTTTTTTTTTCAGTTTTTTTTGGCAAAGGAAGAGGATTTTATTAGAGAGTTGAATATAGTTACAGGATTATGAAAAGAATAAAAACTGTACAAAAATTTAAAAATTCCTACTGCATAGGATAACAAAATACCCCTTAATGTCCTTGTATTTTACGCTAAAATATTTACATATAGAGGCTTTAAATAGATATTTAATTTTAATAATTATTTTTATTTAAATAAATTATTTTTTTTAAAAAAAAATATTCAATCATTCTGTGTCCCATAAAGGTGATAAGATTATATATCTGATAAGGGGTTATGCATCTGATAGGGTTTGAGTAATTTGTACATAGATAGCTACGATTTGACAATTTTGTTGTATCATTATTGTATAAATACTATTAGGCATTATTTTTTTCAAATGACTCTTAGGGGGTGTATTCAATCAAAATTTTTAATGACTTTGAAAGTAAGGTGGTATTCAATCATGACTTTTAAATACTTTGAAAAAGCCATTCAAAGTCTGTAGGTATTCAATTATGACTTTTAAATACTTTTAAAAAGTCATTCAAAGTCTGTAGGTATTCAAAAAGCCATTGACTTTTACAGACAATGACTTTTAATGACTTTTTAGCTAAAAATATATATAGAAGAGTGAACAAATTCTCTCATCTTTTTACACAATACTTTTATAGACTTTTATAGACTTTTACACAATCAATCTTCGAGCGACAATTGAGCTACCAAAGTTGCTTCTACTCAATCGAATTAGTAATTCCATCATTTCTTCTTTTCAAACGGTGCTGCTACTATTACCCAGTACCTACCCACGCCACTGATAAAGAGATATTGTTAATGAAAAGATATTTTTAAATTATTATTTTATTATATAATGTGTAATTTTTATTTTAATTTATATAATTTTATATATTATTTTAAGAATTAACTATTTTTATTAAATAAGAAATATAAATTTATTATTATTATTATTGTTATGGTTTGATGATTTTGTAATTAATACCGTGTATGACAATTTTTTTATTAATGAATTGAACAAAGTTTTATTATTTGATAAATAATTGTTGTTGAAATATATTTTTATTAAAAAAATTATAATCCATAAAAGTGAAGTCTTTTAAAATCCATCAATATCCATACAAGTCTTTAAAAATAAAGTCTTTAAATATCTATAAAAGTATTTAAAAGTAAATTCTTTGAAAGTCATTCAGAAATTTTAAAAACTCTACAAAAGTCTTTAAAAATCTAAGAATGTCTTTAAAAGTTTTTCTGTCAAAAAGTTTTTAAAAGTCATTAATTCTCCTGATTGAATACACCCTCTTAATTTATAGAAAGTTAAATTCTTAAAAAGTATATTTGCAAGAAAATATTTCCTAAAAAATACGGAATGTATGGAATAAATATGTTTGGTTTGTTTCATATAAGGATGTTTAAAAGGAATAGGTTGTTCATCTTATTCATTTAGAATTGCATTAATTATATATGTGTGTGTGTGAGTTTCTATTTGTTTAAGCTTCCACAAAACAAAGGAAGGAAACCTATCACTATAACAATTTTACAAAAGTGTCAGATGTAGAAAATTTTTGACTGGATATTCTGTTATACGTATCTGTTATCTAATATGTCCTCGCAAGAGTGTAGGTCGCGAGACAATACCAATCTTGAAACGAAGACTAGCAAACTCTTGTGTAGACAGAGCCTTTGTTAATAAATCAGCTAGTTGATCTTTGGATGAATGTTTAATATCTTTTTTTTTTTTAAAAAAAAAGAGAAATATCAAACTAAGTCTCAAAGAAAGAATCATAATTACAAAAGTAAATCACAGTAGATAATAAATCATACCCAATAACAAACAAATGTTAAATCTTGTTCCCTAAATTTGCTTTCGTGGCGGCTTTCGCACAAGATAAAAACTCCATCTTTTCCTCGTTTCTATCTATTTTTCCTCCGGAGGAAAAATCTGTTTCAACTTACACTTTCAAGAAAAGCATTCTTCCCCAATTCCACAATACAACACCAACAAAACCCTATACATACCCATAAAAATCTCAATCTCAATCGAATACAATATACAAGATAAAGAACAGGAATAAGAGAAGTGGAAAAACTCGAATAACAAATTCTTAAACCATGAAAGTTCAGCAGAAATTGCAGCTATTAACTTGTATTTTGCTTCAGTTGATGATTGAGCTACTAACCGTTGTTTCTTTGATGTCTAAGCAATCGGATTTTTATCCAAATATATAACATGAGCACTTGTGGATGTTCGATCATTTGAAAATGTATCCTCTGATACATTTGGGTAGGCAATCGTGATGATCGAACATATATATATATATGATTTGGAAATTTACTTAGAGGAGAAGTAAAACTTCATACGGGTACTTCATGATCCGTAATTGTTGTTGTTGAGCTTTTCAATCGAGGTAGTAAAATCTGCTATTTTTCTTTTGGGCAAAATTTTTCTACATGATACTTTCACAGAAAATAATATCAGAGTTATTTGGATCGACTCGTTCTGATACCAATTGTTGGAAATAAACAACACAATATATGGAATAATAATAACACTCAATTATATTTCAATAATTACAATACACAACTCAAGAAAATAGCACTCAAAATATTTCTCACACACACCCCAAACAATATTTATTCACTATTTTTCT
>CATIWJ010287943.1:0-18757 GCA_949640765.1 Croton laevigatus | reverse complement strand
TGATGCACTCACGAAACCTCTGTCTCGCACTCGCTTCGTCACACTTCGAGACAAGATTGGCCTGACCTCTCGGTCATCCATCTTGCGGGGGCATGATAAAGATAAAGCAACTAAAATATCTTAGCTTTCTGTTTTTATGTTATTCTGTTGTATTCAAACTCTTCATTAGTTGTATCTCTTATCTTGTACAGCTTAGTTGGTTACTTTGCATAAGACTTTAACTCTTCATTGTATTATAAATACAAAATTTATCATTAATGAAATGTACAGCAAAATTTATTCTTCTCAATATAATTCTTTAATTTACTACTCTTTGTTTGTACAAATGAAAATTTCATCGGCACAAAGTAAAATTTGATATTGAAATTGAACTTGCAACATACTCTCAATGAATTCGACTACTTGATATTTTCTTGTGGCAATTTTGGGGAGTGTTTCAAAAAATCTAATATGGTGATATTTAAAATCAAAATTATTTGTGAAAAAAAATTACTACAAAAATACTAAGTATCTGCAATGAGATTAGAGACTGCCAAAAAAACACGTCTCAAAGCGATTCTTAAGGGCTAACGCCAGCAGGAATAGCCAAAGGCAACCCAAAAAGGATTTTTGGATGAAGAAGCTATTAGAGAGATTAGGGTTCATTTTATTTTTTTTTAGATAGGCAAAATTTTATTAGATAAATATCGATTTTTTTTTCTATAATTGAGGATGGCGAGGGTATGCTATACACCATACATTAGGATTGGACAAGATTGACCAATCTAATAAGTTAGGTTTAGAAATCCAAAATTTTCGTTATTTTAATAATTGCACAATAAAATTATGTGAAGTTTCATCACAAAATAAGAATAATACGTATTACGTAATTCTGCATAGAATTCAAATAATTGAAAGTGACAATTATATTTTAGTATCCAAACTTCTTAAAAGTTCTTAAGATAAGGTTCAATTTAACTTGCAGACTAATATTCACTTTACTTATTTTTTTAAAACCCTTTTTCTCCTAAACTTGGATAATTAGTTTAATTCGGTAATGTATTGATAATTTTATATCACATAAATATAAATATGTGTGAATTAAGATTTTATAATTTGAATTTAAAAAAATAAAGTTAGTGTCATTTTTCTGAAATTGATTTGAAAATATTTAAATATCAAATTATTGTTAAATTAAATTTCTAGTGCCACATTTTTTAAATTTGTAAGTGAACTAAAACTATAATTTCTTTTATAGTTTGATGGTAAAGATAAATTAAAATAAATTTAGATGGATTATCAAGCACTTTTGATGGAAAATAAAGTAAAAAAGAACTAATTAACCTAAAGATGAATAAGATTGAAAAATTTATCCAAATTTAGGAAGCAAATTGATTATGAAGATTAAAAATGAGTGAAATCACTATCAACAACAAGTCTAGGGGTAAATTTAGAATTAGTCAAAATTTTATGAGGGAATATAAATTTTTTTAAACATGTTATGAGAGAATATTCAAACAAAGTAAAATGTTTTTATTCGAAGAAATAGTTAATTTTTTAAAAACAGTGAGAGCTAGCTAGTATTTTTTAGAAGAGTTCATATCAATTTAAGATAAATTGTTGAAATATCATAAGGTGTTATTATGAATAAGTGTAGAAAGTAATATAGTTTCAAAATGTATGGTTTTATGTTTATGGTTTTAAGAATGGTTTAAAATCTGTTTATTTTTCATATACAGACTGTATATGTCAAGAATATGATTATTGTAATGAGTTTATTATTAAAATGTTCGTGTAATAAGATTAAGATTTAAATTTATATAAAACAATTAATATTATTATTAATCTTGAATATGCATTAAGAGTGTATAATATTAATGTTAAGCAAGGTTTGATGCGTGATGTTCGAGGTGGTTTGGCAACAAAATTTTGGTGTGGGTCAAGGTTGGATGAAGATACTGTGACTCCCAAGTGGTTGTATCTGTTAGAAATTGTCAGTGGTAGAGTAATCAGAATGGATTAAACATAAGGAATTACAGAGAATAATAAAATTAGATTGTAAATAAAAATTAAACCTTAATCCAGAGAAAAAGAAGAATGCTGAGGTCTGTATGAGCAGTCTCCTTAAGACAGTATTTGTCCGTAATTGACAACCGTCTCCCAGGATACAACAGCAACAACAATAATTTATATGATGTAGTTTCTCCTACAAATTGAATCACTTCAAAGATGTGTAGATTTAAATATTTTATTAGTATTTAGCTATTTTAATAGTTAATACTTGTTTATAAACGTTAAAAGTTATTTTAAAAAAACTGTTTTGCCAAATGTCATAAAAAATAACATTTAATGTTTCGACTAATCAATTTTAGTAGTTTTGAATGTTTGAACAAGAGAGATTTCAAGAAAATTCATGTTTCAAAAGAAAAAAGAAAAGGAAGACCTAGATACTGCTCTGATTTCTCTGCTAAACATTTTATTATCACTTGTGATTTACATCAGATATGAATATATTAAATTTATGAAGTCAAGAGAAGTCGTGTTATACATGTAAAGTCACGTAAGATTGACTATGAGCTAGAGGACGTGTTTAAAACCACGTCGGCTATAAAATTAATTTAATGCTTCCGTTGAGCACTCAGCTTCAACACTTCAATGCTTCTGTATTTAGTGACAATCCTACGCTTTGTGGATTGCCACTTCCACAAAAATGCTCAGAAGACGATATTCAACCAAGATGATGAATTCATTAAAATGCTTTACATTGGGATGGGAGTTGGATTCGTTGTTGGCTTTTGGGTGTTTCTGGCACCATATTGTTAAAGAGTTCTTGTAGACATGCTTTTTTTTCAAGCTTTTGGATGGATGGGAAGATGCTGAAAATCAATTACTACCTTTTTTTTTTCATTGCAAGTCAATTACAAAATTCTATATTTATTAAAATGATCAAATACAAATAAAGTGATTCAAATATAAAAGAAGTTACATTTCAAAAAAATAATAATAAAAGAAGTTCAATAATAATTATTTCAACATTCAAGGGCTAGGTTGGGAAATGTTCGGGTTTCAGGTTTAAAACGACTTTGCATGTTAAGTTTTTTCTAAATATATTATTAATAATAAAAAACTTTTTAAGCTAATAGAAAAAAATTATTTCAACATTCATTTATTTATAATCTCATAAATTTGTGTGGTCAAAGATGATAATATTAGAAAAACGACAAGAAGATTAAGGAATTTTAACTAAAGAAAATTTGAGATACAGTTAGTGCAACAACGTCTAAGACTTTCAATCTATATAGAATCTATAATTACAAATGCAAGTGTTTCGCTTAGGTGGCACTTATTTAGAGCTTTCATGCTTTTTTTGGGACAAATTACCCTTGTGCTTGATAGAACGCCTTACCACATACATTTTCTTCCATTTTTCTTTATTAATAACTCATTAAATATTTGTTAATTGTTAATGCGGAGTTAATTTCTAATATCCCGCTATCTTTACGAAGAGTTGAATATCGATATCGATGGTTTTATGAGGAAAAGGGTATTTATACGGTATGCAATGCTTATTATTTTTTAATGGCAAAATATAGATTGGATAATAGATCATGTTCTTTTTTTTGGGATGTATTTGGAAGATGAAGTTACCACCTAAGATTAAGAATTTCTGGTGGAGATGTGTGCAAAAGTATTTGCCAGTGAAGACTAATTTACGGAAAAAGGGGTAGAGGTGGATGAGTTGTGTTTGTTTTGTAGGCAAGAACCAGAAACTAGTATTCATACTTTATTTCTATGTCTAGAAATTGCAGCAATTTGGAGTAACCAAGCTGCAGTTCGGCATCTGAATAGCCGCAGCCGTTTAAGAGAATGGGTGGCGTCGGTTGTGGTTAAGATGGCTGAAATAGATCGGTCCCAGATCTTAGCTACTACGTGGAGTGTATGGCTGGCTAGGAATGCATTGTTATGGTGGCAGGAAGTGGTACGGCTGGATAATATTAAGAGGGTAGCAGCCTTGGTAGTACAAGAATGGAGACTTGCACAATGAGTGTTGGTTGGTGATGATGGTCTGGGGATGATGGGACCAGCTGTTGATTTGAATAAATGGCAACGGCCACTAATAGGGAGGTTAAAGTGTAATGTGGATGCAGGTTTTATTGGCTCAAATGCACGGGTAGCATGGTGGCTCCTAGATGTGTATCTTTGCCCCCGGTCTCAACATCTATGGAAGTAGAAGCAATCACTTGTCGGGAGGCACTTTCGTGGATTAAAGAAAGTGGGTTTACAGATGTGGTGATGGAACTTGATGCTAAGGTTATGGTTGATCAGATAAATTCAACTCTGTGTAATCGCACTTCGTTAGGTTACATTATAGATGATTGTAAACACTTAGTAGTGCAACTTGGTATCATTTCGGTTAGTCTTATTAAGAGGTCTGCGAATGAAGTCGCTCGTACCCTTGCTAGAGAGGCTTCTTCTTCAACAAATGTAAAGGAGTGGTTTTCGGAGCCTCCTTTATTTCTTCGTCTTGTGTTGCAGGCAGCGGACAATGACATTTTTGGTCTTTTTATAAAAAAATTTGATAAATTTGATGTGTTTTTTTACATAATTCCCATTTTTATGTGTTTTTTTTTTCACCGCGCCAGTCCAAATAGCGAAATGGGTCATTGCGCTACTTGAAGTAGCACATTGAAAAAAGGTCAGTGCCACGTGTTCATTGCACCACTTGAAGTGGCGTAATGAACAAATATAAATTGAGGAATGATTACAAATGGCCATTGTGCCACTTGAGTTGGCGCAATGACCTTGTTCCATTTCACTTTTGCATGCACATGCATGCTTCCTTCCTTTTTTTTTTATTTTTTTATAAATTTTTTTAAATAAATAAAATTATAGATTGTTTGTATTTAGTTCCGATATTAATTTTAGAGGCTCGCAGTTTATAAATTTGACTCTTTTTTGAAAATATCACATAAAATAAGTAGAACCGTTAAGTTTAAGAGTCTCAACGGTTCTATTTATGCAATGTGATATTTTCAAAACAGACTCAAATCTGTGAACTGGTACTCTCTAAAATTAATCTCGGAACTAAATACAAACAATCTATAATTTTATTTATTTAAAAAAATAAAAAAAATATATGCAAAATGAAATGCGTGCAAAAATGTAAAATGCGGACGTGTTTCTATTTATTTTTTTAAAATTCTTTGAAATAAATAAAATTATAGATTGTTTGTATTTAGTTCTGAAATTAATTTTAGAGGGTAGTAGTTCACAGATTTGACTCTATTTTGAAAATATCACATTGCATAAATAGAACCGTTGAGACTCTTAAACTTAACGATTCTACTTATTTTATGTGATATTTTTAAAAAAAAAGTCAAATTTATAAACTACGAGCCTCTAAAATTAATATCGGAACTAAATACAAACAATCTATAATTTTATTTATTTAAAAAAATTTTTAAAAAAAACCAAAAAAAAAAAAAAAAAAGGAAGGAAGCATGCATGTGCATGCAAAATTGCATGCAAAAGTGAAATGGAATAAGGCCATTGCGCCAACTGAAGTGGCACAATGGCCATTTGTAATCATTCCTCCATTTATATTTGTTCAATGCGCTACTCCAAGTAGCGTGATGGCCCATTTCACTATTTGGACAGGCGCGTTGAAAAAAAAAACACACCAAAGTGGGAATTATGTAAAAAAACACACTAAATTTATCAAATTTTTTTATAAAAACACCAAAAATGTCATTTTCCCTGCAGACATATTTAATTTAATGAAATATATATTCCTTCAAAAAAAAAACCATATTAAAAACTAAAATGTTATGTAATTTGTA
This sequence comes from Croton laevigatus, assembly GCA_949640765.1. NCBI lineage: Eukaryota > Viridiplantae > Streptophyta > Magnoliopsida > Malpighiales > Euphorbiaceae > Croton > Croton laevigatus. The sequence continues at coordinate 12,938 of CATIWJ010287943.1, read as the reverse complement.
AAGTCATTTTTTTAATATAAAAATTTCTCCATGGATTACATTCTTCACCATTTTGTGAAAACCAATTACTACAAAACGACTAAATATCTGCAATGGGATTAGAGACTACTAAAAAACCATCTCAAAGAGATTCGTAAGGGTTAACGGCAGCAAGAATAGCCAAAGGCAACCCAAAAAGGATTTTTTTTTGTGAAGAAGCTATTAGAGAGAACATGGTTCTCTTTATGGATGCCTGGTAGGTCCTACTATTTGTCAATTTGCATTTCATTAGAAACAATAGTTAGTTTAATGAAATATCATAGTTGAATTAGTCTGTGTTCTTTGTTTTTGGTTTCAGCTGAATGATAATAGCAGCTATAACTCTTCTCAAGTTTGCTAAATCTAATGTTGAGAAAACTCAATAGAAATCCCAATTTGTTGAAGGAACTACATTTTTTATTTGTGGTGGTGTTAACTCCTCCTACGTGAGTAGCTGGTCCCAAGCCAGGATAAAGGAGGAGGGTTGCGGTAGGTTGGCAGCCAGTGTAAAAATTTGCCAAACTTGGATCCTCTTGGAAGATCCATACAGCCGACCCTAACTTGTTTGGGACTAGAGCTGTCTAAAGAAGAAGAAGAAAGATAGGAGTTCCCCATCTGATCATATGGAAATTTTCTCTCCTCTTGAAATTTTGACAGTTCACTTTGTCAAATGCTGTTGTCTTGATCCCCTATAACAAGGGCATTTTTGAGGTTCTATTCTTGCTGAATAATGTGGATATCTATTCTGATTTCTTGTTAATTTTAGAAATTTGTTTATAAAAACCCCTTAATGTGTGAGTCTTAGATTTTTATTATTTTGCTACTTCCTCTTTGATGCACACTTCGTAAATGTTTGGGATCTAAGTTTAATGTTTTACCACTAATGTGGTATTTGGACACCATTATAACTACTGTCATATTAGTTTAGAATTCCAAAAGAAAATGTTTCCCACTTCAACACCTTTCAATTTGATTTTTGCACCTTTTAAATCAGAAGAAAATGTACTACTGCTGGTTGTTGATGTAATTGGATAACATGCTTAAGCAAGTATTTAAATCAAATATGCAGACTGACATGGAAGAAGCAGAATCTCAGGAGGCAACAAAATTTCAGAATTCATTGGAAGAAATGCAAAAGAAGCTACAAGAATCAAATGCCTTGCTGGTCAAAGAAAGAGAAACTGCAAAGAAGGCCATTGAAGAAGCACCTCCTGTTATTAAAGAAACTCATGTACTTGTTGAAGATACAAAGAAAATTGAGTCTCTGACAGAAGAAGTGGAAACCCTAAAGGTAAGCAGGTTTGATATTAAGCATACTAGCTGTAGAATATCATCATCCAGCTCAGTTAAGTTTGATATTGGAATTTCACAATCGCAGGCATCATTGGATTCTGGGAAACAAAGAGCAGATGAAAACGGAAAAAATTAGAAGACGCAGAGAAAAAAGCACAACAGCTGCAGGAATCTTTGCACAGGTAAAGATAAATTATTTCACTTGCCTGTTTTATAAATAATACGCCAGCACCATTTGAACTACAATGATAAATAATGAACTGCATTTTTGAAGTTGAACTACGGGAATGCACCGTTATTGTGAAGACATTCAGTACAGTCAACAGTTTCTCTGGTTTATGTTACTTAGCTTTAAATACTTCTTATGATTAGGCTAGAGGAGAAACTTACCAATTTAGAATCAGAGACTCAAGTTCTGCAGCAACAAGCTGTGTCAGTGGCACCCAACAAGTTCCTTTCAGGACGCTCCCAATCAATCATGCAGGTAATTTCATTAAGATGTACTCAAGGATTTGCAATTTTGTTTTCCCTTTTTGCCTGTATAACAAGACCTGAGAGCTTAACTTTCACTGATGATTGGCAGAGGGCTGTAAGTCACATTCCTGTGGATGCAAAGGCAGGTTTGGTAAATATAACTTATTTAAGCACATGCTGTTATTGTCTAAATTAAATTTCAAAATTTTTTATTCCAAGTTGCGTTTGTATGAAGACATTTGTTTACGTTATTCCATCTGATTTTTTTTTAACCTTTGATGAGTGAAATGTCAAAACCATGCTCTGATTTTCTGAAGCTAGCTTCTGGCCAATGTTCGATTCCATTAAAAAGAAAACAGAGGAAGCATAACGTTTTCAGGTTGGCAGACCAGCTTTTGTGCCAGTTCAAGACTTTGAGATGGGATTTAAAAAGATTGTCAAGATAGCTCTGTCTCGCGGGGTAACATCATTATCCATAAGCTTTAATTAGTTTCGATATTATAAAATTGCTGCTCCTTAAACTGAAATTAGAATGATGGGGTCTTAATATTGGATATGAATGTAATTGGTTTACTGGACTGAATTACCAATCCTTACTTTTGTATATTGTATTGATTTATGCTTAATGCTTTCTAATTTTTGGATACATAGGGCTGCATGGTGTTCTTTGGGTTTTACCAGATTCATATCTTGATATTCCCAACAAAGATTATGGAGGTGGGTATTTGCGACTTGTGAATTTAATGATTTAATTATATTATTTTGAAGATATTCTTTACAAAAGTCTAAATTTAGCTTAGTTCTATGTCAAATGTAACCATCCTAATTTTAGTTTTTAGCTTCAGATATCATATGTAACCCTTCAACTTTTTTTTTGTAACTCTCTATTATTTTTTTGACCAAGTCTCTTGGTCCTTTTATATTATATCTCAATTATCAAAAAAAAAATGATTTAATTATATTATTTTGATGTTCCTTCTTTTGTATCCATTTTAAATGTTTCCTTTCGGTTTGATTCAGGTGATTTATTTGTTGATGGCAAGGTCATCCACAGGCCTCAGTATTGGTATAATAATGACAACAATAGAGCGAACAGTAAAAACAGGCCTTGCCCTAGGTTCGATAGACTTCGGAAAACAATACAGGTTGAGAGGAGAGAGCCAGTTCAAAGGCAACCTGTGCAGCAACTACCACCGAGAACACGATATCAGAATTCTCGATGAACAGAGCACTTGAAAGTCCATTCTAAACCAAGAATTTATTAAGCACTATTAATTTAGATGAAGGCATTTTGCTTTATTTTGGATACTCGGTTTCCACCCTCTGCATGTCATAGTAAATTTATGCATGTTTTCTTGCACTTTTAGGGAGAAGTGATATGTGAATCTGTATGTCTAGAATCTTTTATCAATTCAGAGAATTCTTTCCAGTTTTGTTATCTGTTGACGATCTTCCTTCTATATTTCACTTTAGTGTGATCGATTTTTTTTTTTGTACAAATTTCTGTGTTCCTTTTTTGTTTTCTATATTATTGGATTGGATTGGATTGGATGGGATATGTTTGTGGCAGTTTAGTGATCCAAGCTAGGATTACAGATTTTTTGAATGTAAATATATTCACATTTTAGGCTATATTTAGAAAAATAATAAAATATACAAATTAAAAAATTAAATATTTTTGCAACTAAATTGTGGCCGACTGTAAAATTAAGTTTTTGAATAATAAATAAATTTAGCAACCGAATTACAACCGAATTGTCACAAAAAATAAACCATTAAAATAAAAATAACGATCGAATGGCAACCGAATTGTAATAGAAAAATAAACCAATAAAAAAAATAATGACCGAATTACAACAGATTGCAAACTGCAGAAATATCAATTGATTAACAACTGATTAATTGGGACAGAATTTAACAACCAATTTTGAAATTTACCAACAGAAAAGTCGTTTGCTAAATTATGAATTGAATTAAATCGGTCAGTAATTTCGGTTGTTAAATTACAAACCGAATTGATTCGGTCGGTAACAGAACACTGACAAGCATTATACCAACTGAATTTATCAGTTGGTAATTAGTCGGTAAATTTAATTAGCAACCGAATTTCACGGTTAGCGACCGAATATTCGGTTGGTATTTTTTTATTTTCTTGTATTGAATGAAACCATTAATTTTCTATTGGTGTTCAAGCTAATACTTCTCATAATTCTAAATTTGAATTATATGAGAAGTATTATGCGTAGCAAACAAGAAAGATTATATAGACAAACTATGTTGGATGCGAGGCAAAAAAAATATGGTAATTTTATATATTTTATTTAAAATTTCATTTTTCATTTGTAATAGTAGGACCTAATTGAAAAAAACAAGTATACATATAAAATAAATTATGAAGACACAAAAATATAAAGGAACCAATTGAAAAAATAAGAATACATATAAAAGATAGAATTGAAAATAATTTATAAAATATGGACTACAAATAAATTTGCACAATAGACAAAATAAATAAAAATTAAAAAAATAGTGTTCGTGATTTTATGCTAAATCTAGCAAGACACTATTCAAAAAATTTTAAATAAAATTCAGTCATAAAATAAATTATGAAGGCACAAAAATATAAAGAACCCAATTGAAAAAAAAAAAAACTATATACATATAAAAGATAGAATTGAAAATAGTTTATCAAATGTGGAAAGTATAAGTTATTACTTATTTTAGTGTAATTCCTGGGTGCAAATATTAGTTTTAGATAAATTTTAAAAAAAATGAGTTCATATATATCCCTCTATAAATAAATTTGAGTAAACTCACATTTTACCACGTGTTTCTTTCTTTAATAGGTCAATTGTACAAAATTCAAATTTCTAATAGTTCAGAGTTCCATTAGGAAATATATACTACCTCCGTTTTTAAAAAACTGAAACTTATACTATTCACCCTCTTTTTTTCCTATAATTTTCTTCCCATTCTACCTTAAAAAGTAATAAACTCACATCCACTCATTATAAAAGTGAACTCCGCATGCACTAAAAACAAATTACATCAACTACAAGACAAAGGACAAAATCGTCCAAATTCTACCAAAAATACCAGAAGTCTCACTTATTTAAGAATAACAAAAAGCCCTAAAGTCTCAGTTTATAAAGAATTGAGGTAATATAAAGTTCAAAAGTGAAATTATATATTTGGTCCATCAATTGAGTGAAAGTACACTTTAAACTTCTATCATTTTTTCCTTCAACTTACAGCGTGAATATTGACGTGGAAAGCGGAAAAATATTATTAATTTCATGCTTAATTTTCCAAAAAATTTCCATCCTTAATTTCAAGTTGTGCGACTTTGAGTACCATTGACTTAGAAATGTAACATTTCTTTCCTCCACTATGACTGATTATAGCCCTTCACATACTTCATCATGCTGTTGTGAGGATTAAGTCTAACTCTTTCCTTACTCCAACATTCTATCTTCACTTGAAATAATAATTGATTTTTCCCTACTTTTTGTTAAGTTTCCAAGAGGGTGGAAGAGTTAGCCTATAACCCATTTCTTACACTATCATGTGATTGAGAAATTTATTCCAGCCCCATATTTACTCCACCATGACAGGCTGTGATTCAATTTTGAACTTCTTGACTTGATACGATAATACAGTATTCGGTTTCAATTTCTGTCAACCATATTGTTAGCACCAATTTAGTGTTCAAGGGAAAGCTACCCCTATTGTGTAGCACTCACTGTTATCTAGTTCATTATATATATATATATATATATATATATATATATATACCCAGGTGTGGAGAGGGAGATTCGAACTCTGTGCGCCTAGATACGAGGGCATGTTATTTACTAACTCTGCTAGACTCCAATCATATATATATATATACACACACACGCAGGCGTGAAGAGGGAGATTCGAACTCTATGCTCCTAGATGCGAGGGCATGTTATTTACTAACTCTACTAGACTCCAACCATATATATATATATATATATATATATATATATATATATATATATATATATAATCAATCTTATTTTATGCAAAAGAATCAATCCTATGTTTGAGAAAATTATATAAAGGTTATTGAATATGAACTAAAGAATCCGGTCACTAAATTTGGCAAATAATAATTTTCTAAGTATCTCAGAGACTATAATTTTTTATAATATAATTTATTTACTAATAATAAAATTTGAATCAAATAGTACAAATAAAAACAATATATAAATTCTACAACTCGGCCATGAAATTACAAAGTCAAGTGAAATAGACAGGGTGTGGCCTCTCAACTCGTTTTTTTTTTTTGTCTACAAAATTTATTTATTTAAGAAAAATTTTGATTTAGTCCTTCACTTTTTAGTCAATCGATTGTTAGGTCCCTCTATTTTTATGTTTAATCTCTAAGCCTCTCACTTTCAAACCCAATAAATAAATAGGTCCTTCTGTCTAAAATACTCTTTTTTTTTTCAATGAAAGTAACATTTCCTTCGCCCTCTTTTCTTTTATTTTACAACTTGAAATTGCTTTAATTGTTGTTATTCGATTTTGAAAGCATTCTCTCTTTTTTTTTTGCTAATAATACTACCTCCGTTTTTCTCATATCTTTACATTCACTATTTCATCAATACCAATACAAACTCACTTTTCACCAATACTAATACAGAAATAATAATAAATAAATACTAACCCTTTAAAAAACTTACTTTTTCATCAATACCAATAAAAAAATTAATAAAATTACAAAATTTACTATAAATGGAAATGTAAACAACTCAAAAAAACACCCAAAAATGGAAATGTAAACATATCATAAAAACGGAGGTAGTATAATTTAATGATTTTGGAGGCACTTGGTTTCTAATTCATCCTAAAAATGCTTCTCTCACCAAGTTAAAACATTTAGATATCTTACATCCTAATTTTAGTGGGACCCATTTCTTGTTTTCTTAGCAATTTGTTAAATGGTTTCAACAATTAAAATAATTACAAAAAGAGTTTCACTATATTGCTTTTGTACAAACATAAAAAAATCTAGACATATTGAACTTTTTTTACACCACTATTACATAAGTATTGTATAACTACTATATTATTGTACAGTTGTTGTACTACTATTGTACAGATGTTGTACTACTATCATTCATTGACCCTCTTTTCTTTTCTTTTCTTTTTTTCAATAAAATGTTTTAAAATTTAATGAGACCTCTTTTCAATTCTATAGTGTATCAGTTTTTTAAAAATTAAAAAAAATTGGGACCAGATTTACGTATTCCCAAATTTGTCTAGCTTGGAGTATCTTATTCTAAGTTAGTTTTAAGTCTAGCCCTCACTTATTTTAAGATTCTATCTTGACTTGAGAGAGAAAAATATTACATTATGGCCCTTTTTTCTAATTAATTACAGATCAATTATATTTATGAAAGTGAATGGAAAATTATTGAATCTCGATAAAACAGTCAACACATGAAATAAAAAATGTTAAAAAAAAAAATTATTCACTACATTTCCATATAAAATTATAATAAGTGCTATGATTTTCTGTACAGCTATCACGGAGAAAATGTATGGTTGTTAGCAAACAACAAAAAAGAAAAAATATTGTTACAATCACAAATATAAAGTACTTTTCTACCCAACGCTCAAAATATTTTGGGGCATCAAGTAATTGAACTCTATTTATACGAAAAACTTTAGCCATTTCCTTCTTTTCCCGACATGGCATTTATTACCCCAACACCTTTCATTCTTTTTCAAACTAATGGGACATCCTGATTTAATTTTCCATGCCTACTTTCAATTTGTGTGACTTTGGGAACCACTGACTACTACAAACGTAGCATTCATTCCACCACCACCAGGGTGAGTGATTTCTAGCCCCTTCCTTACTCCAAATAATTCAATCATGAGTGAAAATACAGTATAAGAACATCTCCAATGCTAATGTGGATTGCACTAATCCACTTACCACATAAGAAAAATTAAAGGCTTTTTTCTAAAAATGCTCTCCAACACTAAAGTCCATTTTAGATGTAAAGCTTATGTCGACTTGACATTGTCTAGCTCACCTTCTATTTCTAAAGACAATGTCTATATTTAAAGATGCATTATGATTCGATAGATATTAAATTATAATTCTAACAAAGAACAAAAAAAATAGAAAATGTTGCATTGGAGACAAAAATTTTAAATTGGGCATATACACTTTTATCTACATCTCTCTTGGCACCTTCTATTTTGTTAGACACATAAGCTAATAGAAGATATTATATTAGAGATACTATAAAGTTTACAATAAACTCCTCTTAAACCACAATAATTAACTTGGAAAGGAAAAAAGATGAAAAATACTATCTTAGGACCAAATTTCTTGAGACACTAGGGCAAATAGTGTGTTCAAAATGGTTGAGACTTTTGGTATTTTGGGGTGTATTAGGATGATTTTGTCCTTTGTCTTGTAGTGGTGGGAGGGAAAAAAATGAATTCTTTATTTGCTGTCAGATTTGTGTAGCAGTTAGAGAGGAGACAGGAAGAGAGAGACATGCAGTTTTTTGCATAGGGGAGAGGAAAGTGCGTGAATTCTTGAATGACAGTATGGGTTACAGTTGTAGTTAATATGGGTGCATTTTTCACCTTATGCGGCTAATATTTACAACTTTGCCTGGTGCAGTTTATTGCATGTCATTGTACAATGGTGCAAAATGGAAAGAAAATGCACAAAAAAAAATTGAAAATGTTGCATACAGTCTGATATGCACCCAAAAAGAGGAAAAGGGCAGAAATAATTAAGACAGAATCTAAAAAATATTGTAGTAATAACCACTTAACCATAATCGCTCCATTCCATTCTTGAGTAATAACTCCCTCAACTAAACTGCTTAAAATGGCACCGAGAATTAAAACTAGTGCTAGGAAACCACCACAAATCCATCCAAATAGAGAGTGAGGGAGACAGTAGTGACCCACAGCCACCACAACCCATGGAGAAGGAGACAACAAGAGTTAGAGCAGTTCCCATCAAGGAGAGTGAGAAGGACGATAAAGGAGAGGGAAAGATTATGGCAAAGAAGGCTACACCTCTATCTTCTTCCCCTAGGTGAAAACGAAAGGCACCCCTAAAGAAGCTGTTGCTCAGAAGAAGAATAAAAAGAAGGCGCGTCAAGCATCCAGTTTCGAGGAGGAAGAAATTGAAGAAGAGTCTGCAAACCTTGTGGCCAGTGAAGGGAAGGAGGAAGAAGTGTACAATTGGGATAGGTACGAATTTTTAAACAATGAGAGAGTAGAGTTCTTTATGTTAGGTACGAATTAATACACTAGTCGTTGCCTCTAACTTATGTTAGGTCGCGGGCGCGCCATGAGGGTAGCGGGCGCGACAAGTCTGTTTCAACTTGTAACCGCCATTTGAGTGTGTGTGTGTAGCGAGATATTTGTTGAAGGCTCAAGCGCAACGACAATGTGGTTGTCTTCTGCACGGTCGCGAAGCTTTAGTCGCGGTCTCTTGGAACTCATGCTTGATCCAACATCAATCACGTTTTATGAGTGGGCGCGACAGTTGTGGCGCGGGCGTGAAGGTCTTACTAGCCTGTTGTGATGTTTTCATCTCGGGCACTACCTTGCTTCCTTCTGAATGCTCAAACACAATAAGTTGTTTTGTGTTTAGGTCGCGGGCGTGATAGTGACGTCTCGGTCGCGACCCTTTTGCCAGAAACAGGGCACTTAATTTTTTGCTTGAAAATGGACTTGATTTTCTTTGGCTAGTCTTTATTTGCTGTAATAACACTTAAACAACTTGAAAATAAAATTAGCATCTTCACAATTCTATGTAATTTTGTCAAATAATCAAAACTAAGGAATTTTGTAAAACTAGGCACAACACTTACTCCAACATTCTATCTTCACTTGAAATAATAATTGATTTTTCCATACTTTTTGTTAAGTTTCCAAGAGGGTGAAAGAGTTAGCCTATAACCCATTTCTTACACCATCGTGTGATTGAGAAATTTATTCCAGCCTTATATTTACTCCACCACTAGAGGGAGTGATTCAGTTTTGAACACCTTGACTTGACATGTTAATATGGTACTCGGGTTTAATTTCTATCAATCACATTGTTAGCACCAATTTAGTGTTAAAAGAAAAGCTACCTTTGTTGTATAGTACACACTATTATCTGGTCTATTAACGACCCCCTCTATATATATAAAAATCAATCTTATATTATGCAAAAGAATCAATCCTATGCTTGAGAAAATTATATGAAGGTTATTGAATATGAACTAAAGAATCCAAACACTGAATTTGGCAAATAATAATTTTCTAAGTACGTTAGAGACTATAATTTTTTATAATATAATTTATTTACTAATAATAAAATTTGAATCAAATATTACAAATAAAAATAATATACAAATTCTACAAATTAGCCATGAAACTACAAAGTCAAGTGTGTAACCTCTCAACTCCTTTTTTTTTTTTGCTACTAAATTTACTTATTTAAGAAAAATTATGATTAGGTCCTTATCTTTTTAGTTGCTTGATTGTCAAGTCCCTCTATTTTTATGTATAATCGTTAAGCCTTTCACTTTCAAACCCAATAAATAAATAGGTCCCTCTATTTTTATGTTTAACTGTTAAGCCGATTTAATTTTTTCTCTCTTTTCAATTTTGGCGGCTGCCTTAATTTCAATTCTAGCCCCTTCCTTACTCCAATATTTTATCTTGTATTGAGAAAATAATAGTATTAATTTGGATTGTTGTTATATCACAAATGGAGTGGATGTGTGAATATGCACACCAAGTGTTTGACACAATGTCTAAGAAGGACTCGGAATTCAACTTGCAACAAAAATTCAATCTAGTAGTATTAGTATTAATATTAATTTATAATAATTCTTCTTCCGTAATTCTTCTTCCGTCTCATAATAAGTGTCTCAATTTTTAATTTTTTTTGTCTAATAATAAGTGTCTCATTTTTAGATTATAACAAAATCCAAATGGTAATTTTCCTTTTATATCCTTGAAATACTACTAGAAAATAAATTTCGGAATTTTTTTTTAACATACTTTGGAAGTTGCACAAACATTAAAATGAAGGTTATATTAGTCATTCAATGAATAAATTTTATATTTTCAATATAATAATTACATTTCTTAATAGTTATGAAATTGTAAGTTGTGACACTTATTATGAGGTGGAGGGAGTATAATTTTTTTGCTAATAATATAATTTAAGTTATAATGATTTTAGAGGCACTTGGTTTCTAATTCATCCTTTTTCTCTCACCAAGTTAATACACTTAGATCTCTTACAATATAATTTTAGTGGACCCATCTCTTCTTTTCTTAGCAATTTGTTGGGGTTAAGGGAAATGGTCTCAATAATTAAAATAATTAGGAAAAGAGTCTCATTATCTAAAAATAAAAAAATAAAAATGACAGTTTGGAGGAAAAAAAAGGACACTTGTTTAATTTATTTTTTTTAAAAAAAGATACTTGTTAATTTATTTAACAAAAGAAAAATAATTTTCCTCTCGACTCTCGAATTCGAGATACACTAAAACACGTTAACGTGTTTTAAAACACGTTAAAAAATGTTAACGTGTTTTAGTGTATCTCAAATTCGAGAGTCGAGAGATGTAGCCACAAATAAAAAAAGAAAAGACACGTATAAATATTGTATACTTTTTGTATAATTGTTTTACTGCTTTTATATAAGCATAAAAAAAATTCAAACTTATTGTACATTTTTTCCACCACTGTTGTATATATATTGTATAACTACTGTATTATTATCAGTTGTCTACAATTATTGTACAGATTTTGAACAACTACAGTGATATTTTTTTTAATAAAATGACTGAAAATACTTTCAAAACTTAATGAGGCCTCTTTCAAATTCTGCCACTTGTCCGTTTTTGAAAAGTAAAAAAAATGGGTCGCATTTACATATTTCCCAATATGTCGAGCTTGAGTATCTTATTCTAAATTACTTTTAAGTCTAACCCATCGCTTATTCTCCGATTCTAGCTTAACTTGAGAGAGAAAAATATTACATTCAGGTTTTTTTTGTTGTCATTCTCAACAGGGGAGTCAAGATTTTTATCTAGAAAAGTTGACCAACAGTACGCAGCGAAAGGTTCCACTTTGATGGCTTGGATCTCATCACTTCTTTTGTCTTATTTTTATAGGAAAAGATTTCCTTCTTCTCCCGACATGGGAATTATTAATTTTTTTCTTCCTTTTTCAATTCTGGCGGCTGCCGCTGCAATTTCCATGCTTAAACGTAACACCACCATGAGGGTGAGTGATTTCTAGCCCCTTCCTTACTCCAATATTTTATCTTGTATTGAAAAATAATAGTATTAATTTGGATTGTTGTTATATTATGTCAAATAACTCCATTGAAAATATGAAACACATCCATTCTGTTTGTGATATAAAATTACTATAACCGTGAAAATATAATATAAAATTTATTGTAAACTCTTCTTAAACCACAATAATTGACTTGGAAAGGTAAAAAAAAGATATTTTGAAAAATTCAATTTTTTTTTTGAAGGATAATGCATATCTTGACTTAACACAATAATACTATTCTAAGTCAATAATAACAAAAAAAATAATCCATATCATGCTCAAAATATATAAAAAAAACAATATTGTATAAAATAATATGGAGCAGGGGCGGATCTAGAAAAAATGGACAGGGTGGGCGAAATTAAATTAATGTAATAACTAAAAATATATTGATAAATTGTAAGTGTTCACAATTACAATGTAACTCGACAATTTTTCATATTCTGAAATCATCGTATAATTGATTCCTCATCAACATTTCTAAAAAAATCCTTCTCAATATAAACAACCATAATATCATTTAACCATTGGTCTCCTATGCTATTACGTAGGTTATTTTTTATAATATTCATAGCAGAAAAAGATCTCTCAACCGAAACTGTTGCAATAGGCAAAACTAATGCTAGAGTAATAAGCTTGTAGACTAATGGATACACTGCATGCATGTTTTCCCGTTGCAACTAACATTTGAGCAAGATCAGAAATTCCTTGTAATTGCGAAAAAGCAGGCTTTGAAAGCATTTCAACTATATAAACATCTAGTTGTCCTGAAAGAAATTCAACATCTACTT
>CATIWJ010287932.1:0-19983 GCA_949640765.1 Croton laevigatus | reverse complement strand
ATATAATATAAAATACATTACTCTATTCCAAATCTATTCCAAATCAGATGATATATATATAATTGAAAGATACAATTTTGTTGTGTTTGGAATGTTAAAATCTCTCAGTTTTGAATATTTGACAAACTCACTTGAATTTATGATTTACTAATGATATTTCAAAGTGTTTAAGTACAGCTCCAATAAGTCCGAACTCAAATGAATCAAGGTGAACTCTTAGATTTGCAAAAGAATTGAAGTTCAAAAATAGCGCGACGATGAGAAAATTAGATCCAATGCACTTTGTCTCGCTTACGATGAATGCTCAAGAAGAATTTTGGCATTGGCGTCGCACATGCGACTACGACTATCACGCTCGCGACTTAATTCCAATTTGTCCAGAATCATTTGTCATGCTCTTCTCGCTCGCAATAGAAACATAAGAAGAAATCTGACAAATGCATCGCGCACATGATCAGGATTGCCGCACTCGCGACATAAGATTTCAACTAGCCGTTACATAGAACAACTGTCAGGTCGCACACGCGACAATGTTGAAGTCAGAGTCCAACAGCTTGTTCATTAAATGCAAACAGAGTCCAACATATGGTTCCGTATCTTAAAAAACAGAAAAATTATTTAAGCTCAATAACCTTGCCAAGTTTGAGAGGACTATTTGAATTTATACCTTCTCTGTGTTTTTTTAATCTAAATAAAATTGGAGTAATATGATTATCTTTCTACTGTTTTAAATATATATATATATACTCCTTCCATTTTATTTGCAATAGAATAAATTTTAGACAGGACAAAATTTTTTTAGTGTTTAATTTATATAGGCAAATAAGTCAAAAATAGCAATTATAATGATTGACTCAATTTTTCATAAAAAAAAATGATTGACTCAAAATTAAAAGATTGATTTACTTTCATTAACAACAACAACCAATAAATTACTTTTTTAAAATTGGTTAATTACTTAATCTAAGTTGCTTTGAATAAATGGATAATTTAAATTAGTTTTTTTTTAATTAAAGTGATTGTGTTTATATAAACAAAACGGAAGAAGTATATCATACGCAATTAGAAACTTTAGGGCATAACAGAACAAACGCAAACACAAACAAAACTATCAACATACCATACTGGGGTAGAGTAGACCTGTCCTCTACTCTCTTCTCGCTAAAAAATTTAGAATCTTAATATTCTTACAAAGGAGGTGACAAATGGGTCCCTGTTAATTGCCCTTTTTAATATATATTTTAAATATGATTTTGTCAGTTACCAATTATTTGATAATATTAGTGTATGAAGAGAACCTGCGAACACGCCAACTGCCCTTATCTGAGGTGTCCTTATTAGTTGGATTATTCTTTCACTACAGTACCTTTTATTATTATTATTATTATGCATTGTACAAGTAGAATAATATATCATATCTCCAAATTTGCTGTTGTCCTTTGTTTGGAGGGTTAGCTACCCTTACCCGCAATTGTCAAACTAAAAATAGCCTTATCCGCCATGCCCCACAATGTTTAAAACCTATAACTAGTTTAAGGCTCAATTCAAATTGACTCAAAATGCTTAAAATTTTGAGGAGCATGTTCAAAACTGAATTGAATAGAATTAGTTGAAATCGTCTAGCTCCTTATATGCTTGAGTTATATTATATAAATGTCTCACATCACAACCTGTTTCTAGGTGCTTGGGCTCAAAGATTCAATGCCTCTCATAAGTGACTTGTTCCTTATATGCTTAAACCATATTATATCAACACCCACTTGCACGACCATTCCCATGTGATTGGGCTCAAACATTCAACGTCTTGCAAGCAACTTGCTCCTTATGTGCTTAGGCCATGTTATATATTAACGCCTCATATGTGCGACCCGCTTCTATGTATTTAGGCTAAAAAATTCATTGCCTCGTATAAGTGACTTGCTCCTTATGTGCTTGGGCCATGTTATATTAACGTCTCATATGTGCGACCCGCTCTCAAGTACTTAGGCTCAAAGATTCAACTCTTCGCATAAACGACTTGCTCCTTATATGCATGGGACATGTTATATAAACACTTCACATGTGCGACCCGCTCCCATATGCTTGAGCTCAAAGATTCAATGTCTTTCATAAGTGATATACTCCTTGTGTGTTTGGGCCATATTATATCAACACCTCACATGCAACCCGCTTCCATGTGCTTAGGCTCAAAGTTTCAATACCTCGCATAAGCGACCTGTTCCTTATGTGCTTGGGACATATTATATTAATGCCCCACATGCGTGACCCACTCTCATGTGCTTGGGCTTAAATATTCAACGCCTTGCATAAGCGACATGCTTCCTATGTGATTGGGCCATGTTATATCAATGCCTCACATGAGCAACCTGCTCCTATATTCTTGGACTTAAAGATTCAACACCTCCTATAAGCAACATGCTCCTTATGTACTTGTGCCATATTGTATCATCGCCTCACATGCACGACCTACTCCTATATGCTTGGGCTTAAAGATTTAACGCCTAGCATACACGACCCGTTTTCATGTGCTTGGGCTTTATTCGGAGTTATGGTAAACTAAATTTTACTAAGGATGAACAAGACCATACATATATGCAAAAAGGCAACCTCAACATCACCTTGACATTTATGGAAATAAACATAATTTAGAGGTCGCTTAAAGTTACAAGAACAAACATCCACTATTTAACAGCTACAACACATACATAATTCAGAGACAAAATAATTTTATTTACAACTTAATAAAATCATACATTGCTAAAAAAAGTGACCTCAAAGTAGCCACAAATTTCTTACAAAATGGAATTATTTTACATCTAAATTTTCATTTAAAATTACTAGATCCTGAGGTTGAACT
Source organism: Croton laevigatus (assembly GCA_949640765.1). Classification (NCBI taxonomy): domain Eukaryota; kingdom Viridiplantae; phylum Streptophyta; class Magnoliopsida; order Malpighiales; family Euphorbiaceae; genus Croton; species Croton laevigatus. Next base: position 17,126 of record CATIWJ010287932.1, on the reverse strand, counting down.
TTGCCTTATAAGGCGACCTATTCAGAAAGATGGACGTTCTCTAGGACATCAGCAGTTTGAGGGGACACACTCCTTTTAAGAATTCCCCTCCATTATCTGCTTCCTTTTCTCTATCAATCCTTATCGACTCATCGCGCCCAGTTGTGGGATCGACCCCAGTGATTAGGGGTGATAAAAAAAAGTCAAAAACCGAAAATTGAAACCGAACCAAACCAATTTTTTGATTAACTGAATAGTTAGGTTCGACTTTGATTTTAAAATAATGGAAATCGATAATTTTGATTTGGTTATTGGTTTTGAGAGTTGGTGAACCGAAGCGCACTGAACTGAACCGATCCTATAAAAGGCAGCCTTTGAGACCCAAACCTTAATTCTTCATTCTATTTTCTCAGAAATCTCTCCCTTTTTTTTGCCGCTCTGCTTTGTTCCTTTATCTCCTTCCTTGATCTTTTTAGACTGAAACCCTAACTTACTTCTTTCCTTCATCTTTTTCTCTCCTTCTCCATTAGATTGGAGATCTTCTTCCTACTGTGTCGACGTTCGTATTTTCAGAAGAGAAGATGATAGAGCTCGATCAATACTTCTCTACCGCCACCACCATGGCTTGTCCAGTCTCAGCCTCAATGTCTTTGTTCAATTTTAGTATCCAATCTTGAACTTTCTTCAACCTCTTCCCTACATTTGCCAGAGTTAGGGTTTTTCTAATCTCACACAAAAGTGGTGTTTTTTATATTGCTATTTACCTCTTTCCTTCTATTTTTTTTCAATTGATTAGTTCATAATTGGAGTTTCTAATCCATGAAGGTTTTGAAAAATGATATTGATTTGCTCAACCTTTTAGCCGAACTTGAGAAGAGAAAGCACAGCTAAAACGTCTTGTGTAGTCTCTAAAATCTTACAGAGAGGGTTGCTCTTTCTAGAGAAAAGGTGATTGAAAGATCAAAACTTTTCTAAATCTTAGTGGAGGATGGTAATTTCAATCTTTTTGGGTCTTGATTTTGATGTGAGATTTTATTAGCACAAGTTTCATATTTTAGGATTGTCTGATTCTGAATTCCAGTATAATATGTAAATTAAATGTTTTTCATTTCTACTTTCTAGTTTCGTATGAATAATAAACTCATTTTATGCTTTTTGATTTAGATTGAATTATTCTTATAGTTATAGTTGTACAGGTTGAATATGTATAATTTCATGGTTACAGGTTGAGTATATTTAGAATTTTAGATTGAATATGTATATAATTTGATGTTTGACAAGTGATTGAATTTGGTCAAAAGTCAAACCAAATCGAACCGAACCGATTTGGTTCCTTATCAGTTTTTGGCTTATTCGGTTCGGCTTTTGGTGTGACCATTTCCTTATCGATTTTTCTTCAATTCTATGAGTTCATTTCGGTGAACCGAACCGATTTTGATCACCCCTACCAGTGTTGGAAGACCCAAGGGAAGTAGTACCATGTTTAGGATGAAAGAGATATCTGTAAGCTCATTAGTCAGGAGGATGCTTGTGGCTTTCTCATGAATTTGCTTGCAAAGCTCATCCAGCAAGCCGCCCAAAATTTGAGCTACCTTATTTTTCACCTTATCTATTTAGCTCGTAAGGGAGGCGACCTCATCTCTGCGAGCCTCCTTCAACCAAGCGACCTCATCTTTATAAGCTCTCCTCACTCCCTCCAATATAGATTCTAACTCCTCCTACTCTTTTTGGCTAATCAAAGCCTTTTTCTTTTTAAATAAGTATCTTTGTTGCAAGACTTCAACTCTTCCTTGACACTGTGTAACTCCATCTTAACCTGATCAAGATTACTTTCATCCCATGTAACTTAGAGTCACAACTCTTCCTCAATAACCTTCTTCTCTTCCTCTAGCCTATTCTTCACCATAACCAACTTCTCAATATCCTTACACTTTAGCTCCAAAGCTTATTCCTATAGGCCAAGGGTATAGGTTGTGCACTGTCTCAAGAAATAATAAGAACATCAGTAAGTACATGCCACCATATCAGATATAATGCCATTGTGGACATCTAAGAAATACTTACCAACATACTTCCTCTTACTATTTGATCAGCCATAGTGCGGGTGCGGACATCCTTCAGTCATTCCATATCCGTTGGGAACTCCATTTCTTGTACCATGTACTGGCGTATATAGGACCATAACAACGATGGATTTTCTCTATATCAATGATACATAAGGACTCAACGCTAAAAGAAATAGCATCCTAGTCATACCATTGTCCATCTTCCTCCACCCTCTTGGTACTAAATGATGGACCTTCCCCCGTCTCTATAAGTGATCCGAAAGTATGGCGAGGAACTCTCTCTTTAGGGAATTGCCTTAAGGCGACCTCATTACCTACACGACGTGCATTAGGGTTTCCAACCTCAACATCAACTAAAGAGAGAGGGGCTCTTTTATTTTTGTTGACCTCTCTAATGGCGAAAGGGTGACCGCTGTGTTTATTCGCCTCTAAATATACTGTCCAAAAGTGACCTACAAGTATACGGGGAATCATAGTATATCAGAAGCACCCAAGGTCCTATTCCTTCAAGAATTAACGAGTATTAGTACTAACTCTTTTTCTATTATCTAGTCGATAGATTGAATGTGAATGAATTTCAATAAATTAAAACAAACACACGTAAACAACATTAATTTCCTTGTGAAAAGTAAAAAAATAGTAACTTATCAAGCAGAGAAAAAATCAGCATCTGGAAAGAACTTCTAAGGATCGTAATCCATAAATTAAGCCTTTATGATATCGAAAACGCCCAATTGATTATTCTAAAATATTCGGTTTCTGAAAATTCGGTGATAATTAATATTCTATTAGCAATCGCATTCATAGAATTTAATTTATCAAAACCAAATACTACTTTTAAAACTTAATATTTCTAATTCATTTTAAGATTCTTAAAAGGACAAATTCCAGTAATGAATTTCAACTCTCGCTCCTTCATTTAAAACCTAAGTTAGACAATAGATAGCTAATAAACTGTCCTAAAGTATTTATTCAATTAAATTAAGAAAATTAAGAATTATCAAATGGAATAAAGTTCAAGACTCATATCATAACTTAATTCAAACTTTACTCTAGACTATGATAAAATTAGCTCATTAGCAATTCAGTTCCAACAAGTTCAATAGAATCAATTCACTTAACAATTTCCAAAATTGATCTCATTTCAAACACAACAACCAAGTCAATTCATCAACATTACAGTTTTAAGCACATTCAAATGAAGAACAAAAAAATGGTAAGATAAACAGAATATTGTAAACCTCATGTCCAGAATGTAAACTTCTACTTCAATGAAGAAGACTCAAAGAACTATAACTCCCAATCGGACTTCCTCCATTCCTGGTTGTCGTGAAGAACTTCACTCCTCAAAACTGGTTCTACCAATTCCTTTTGATTTCAAATTCAGTTTCTGCTTCTTGTTCCAAAAATTGCCCTGCTTCTTCCAAACTGTCAAGTCTGGTTTTTATTCCTCAATCTGGTTCTACTTCTTTGTTGCGGGTTATAAAGTACTACTTTTGTTCATATTTTTTTTCTATTCCTCTCTTTCATATCATCAGAAGCTCTGTTATGTAACATTAATCCAAGATCATCCAGCATTGGCCTTCAGATTGAGTCTGTCTCTTCCTTCAAATCCCAAACCCTCTTCCTCGTTCTGTTCTTACTTTTTTTTTTTCAAACGTCCCTTTCTTTTTTACCCAATGCAGAACAGGTCTCTTTTTCTTTTTAAATCGTCGAACTCTTCTCATTTTTCTTGTTTTAGTCTCTATTCTTTAAATTTTGGGTGATGCAGTCCTGGTTTCGAAAGAAACCAGGATATTTTGTTTGGCCAGACTCCCTCTTATTGTCTTTAACCTCCCCTCCTTCCTCGTTAGTCTCTGTAAAACCTCTTTTCTTTTATTTCTTTTGATCGACACTTTTTTTATTTTCAAATTCAAATTCAAAATCCCATGAGAATTAGTCCTTCCCAAAATTTCATCTGATCTTTTCCCTTTGATTCGATCATCAACGAATCTTCTACATCTCTCCTCTAATATAATCGTGAAATCCATCTGCTGCTATCTACATTCAAAATGTGGCGTAGCAATGAATGAAGGAACTTCGTTCAAATGGTTCAATATAGCTTCTGTTTCCCTTTAATTTCCAAAATAGTGCATAGTAAGCTAAAGGGATTCCTGTCTCTATGGGCCATTTCATTAAGCACTTAACAAGATCCAAAATGCAGCCCTATTCTGTATTTTGGACAACCAAATTCCTCACTTAGAAAATTAACAAACAGCCCCTTAAGTATTAAGACCTAACAAAATAGCCCCTATATTTTAGAAAAATAACCAAGGCAACCCCTATACTTTGTAACAGTCACAATAAACCCCTAAATCTCCTAAAAATAATTCTCTTCGTGCCATTCTTGCGATTACTGCCCTAATTTCATTCCTTTTCACAATGAAACTGAATATGATCTGTTAAACAAAAATTAATTAGTTAAGTGCTATAAATATAACTTAATCACCAATTAAAGTCACAATTAAATAATATTTCAATAAAAACATATATATATATATTCTCAACTCCCCCTTCATGGGGCTCTTTTTTTTTGTCAACATCTCCAATAGTGAAAGGGTGATCGCTGTGTTTGATCGTGACCGAGAAGCAATTGCCCCTTGATTCTTGCCTATAGAAGTTGCTGCAACTGCGTCTCCTCTTAAGGCTGCCTCAATGTGTCTATCTTCCTTTGAGGTCCTTGTTGTTCTTGACTTGGAGGATCAAAGGTGGTGAGGTTTTTCCTTCGACCTCGAATCTTCTGATGTCCTTGGGGGTTGGGCTTCAAGAATGCGACAATCCTTGCAAACATGTCCTGTTTCTGGCTATAAAATCAAAAGCAAAAATTTAGAATAATGTATTAATGTATTGCATATTTTTAACAAAACTAAGGTGTGCATTTGTGCTTACTATCCATGGGAGGTCGCTATCGGGCACCCTCATAAAACTCGCAATAAATTATATTTGGATATACCCCTTTAGCACTCCAAATTTTGAGGGCAATCACTTTACCTTTTTCCTCTTGGGAAAGCCAAATAGGGGACAGTTTTTGCACATTATTGCTCTATGAGGTTGGAGAGGGAAACTCTTTTTTATTATTCACCCACACTAGCACCAAGTCCCTTTTGTTGGCATTAGGGATAGATCCTTTGTCCTATTGAAGGATCTTATAGCCAGGATGGGCTTGCAAATGGTAGTATCTCGTATTATCTATATTAAACATGAACAGCTCGTTTAACATCTTAAAAGATAAATTGAAGCCATCATCGTGAGCTAAAGCATAATGTCAGATTGCAGTAGTGAAGCAAATGTTTAATAAACTAAAGCAAAAGAAATCACACCCCATGTTTGAGGTGCTAATGAGTAAGGAGAAAAGAATGCTTCCTCATCCAAGATTTCGTGAGGTCGTTTTTGGATTCGAAATTGTGATCTCATAAGGATCAAGAAATTGAAAGAATGAAAGAAAGGGGGCAAAGTTTGGCACCAATATTTTACTCTTACATGGGATGGTTGGCCTTTATCGCCATCCGATAGTTCATCCCTCAATTAGGGTACATGGTTTGAAGAATGCAATGAGGTCGCCTCTTAGCGTCCTCGTGTGTTTAAGATAGTCTGAACTTCCTTCTTGGAATGGAGGCTACTGCTAGATGATCACCTAGAGGGATTTGGAGTTAGCGATTTCTCACGTAAAAGATGAGCTCTATTCCCAACTCATCACTAACTATCCTAGAATTTGAGGAATTTATGGTAGACATGATAAAATTTTAAAACAAGAGGAAAAGAATAAGTACCTGAATTAAAAGTAAAGGTTTTTAAAACTATTTCGTCGAAAAGAAAGCATGAGGGTCACTAAAGGATTTCAAAAGCAAAGATGAGAAAGGCAAATGATAAATGCTCTTTTTTATAGGAAAAAGAAAAAGTACAAGTTCCTAGGTGCGGTTATGGCACTTAATTACCAGCGTTCCCTTAACTTACCTACCAGGTAAAGGGTATGAGAGTAAATGGCCAAGGGCACTGAAGCGCCACCTAAGCAATAGATTTGAAAGCCTAGAACAAAAATCTCTCCTTTCATCAATTTAAAATGAGGAAGGAGGTCGTCACTTAAATTGATTGATAATGACCTCTAGCTAAATGCACCTAGACATGGAATGACTTGGATTGAGGGGGGCATCTGTAAGCCTTCTCTAAGTCTGAAACCTAGTGAGGAGTGCGGACGTCCCACCTAGAAGCCAGATAAGGTCGCCCTTATTAGCTTAGGAGGAGGTCACTCTCATCTTAGTAGAGAGAGAGGTTGCCTTATCGACCTCGACTTCCTGACCTGACCTTAGCCTCCACATCAAGCTGGGCTGCTGGACCCAAAAGTCTAAGAGACACTTGGACTCCGAGATTCGTTGAGCCCGAAGAATCCTATTAGACTCGAGATTTATGAGGCTTCAGTGCCTAAATAAGGCATATGTCAATAAAAGTTTAGAAGTGGCTAATGGTGTATTATCATTCATGACAGAATTTGGATTTTAAAAAATATAGATAAAAACTTATAAAATTGAATAATAAATTTTAAAATGTTTTTAAAATGATAAAAAATATATACATATTCAAATTTATTATTTTATTTTTATAAAAATATTTTAAAATTTAATTATACTTATATGGTTAATAATATTTTAAAACTTTGTGTAATTAGCGATACTTTCACAAGAATTTATTATTTTTATATAAATTTTGTTATTATCAATATGTAATTAATCTAGCATCAATAATAGAAATATAAAATGAGTTAATGAGTGCAATGCATACTAAAAAAACTAGAACTATTATACTAATAGAATACTGGTAAATGTCGTAATACTAATAGAATCATTTTCACGAAATTAATAAGCATTGGGTGTCATAAATTGGCTATTAGTATAATCAATGTAGTATGTAGAGTTTCCTATTGGGATTTTATTGACTAAGAAAATGGCCTTGGCTTGAGTTGAAAAAAAAAACTAATAGAATTAAATATAGCTAATTCTATACTGTAATAAGAATTATAGTACCTTATAGGCACATTAAAGCTAATTATATATTTGAAGTCACATTCAATATAATTAGGAAAAATTTATGCCTATTGTATTAATTTTGAATGAGTAGCCCATGGCACATTCAAACTACTTCTAGATGTGTAATTCTATATCAATACTTAATTTTAATTAATTAATTAATAACAATTCTTTTTTGAAATTAAAGGAGGAAGGATTGTATCCAAAAAAGAAAAAGGAGGAAGGATTTGAACCCTGATACATGGGTTATAAATGCACTTGTCACTAAGGTATGTCTTGACATGTAATTAATAACAATTCTAATACTATTAATATTAATTTCCTCAAAAGTTACTATTAGTATTAATAATGTATCCTAATTAGGAGTAAGTATTAATATTATATTCTAATTAAAAATATAGATAAAAACCTATAAAGTTTACTAACGAGTTTCTAAAATAAAAATAAATGTATGAATAAACAAATTTATTTTGATAAATTTTATTTTTTGAAAAATCTAAAAATTTAATTATATTAATATAATTAATAATATTTTTAAAATATTAATGATACTAAGATAAGAATTTATTATTTTCATATTGTGAAATCTCACATCGTATGTTGATTGAAATTTGATATAATATATAAGTTAGACCATCTAACTATTTAATCAACTTGGGTTAACTATTTTAGGCCAGTGAATTTGGACCTAAATAGTTGACAAACGTAGTTAGGTGGTTCATTTCGTAAGAATGTGCGGTCAGACTATGGTCTAGCTGTACGCCGGTCGCGGCCCCAAGTTGAGTCATGATACATATTAACTTTATTACTGTTAATATATAATTAATCAAATTAACTACAACATTAATAATGAGAATATAAACAAGTTAACGCGTGTGCAAAGTACGCTAAGAAAAACTAGTATATTATAAATTACATTTTATATAAACATAAAAAAAAAATTTTTAAAAAAAAAATTAGTGATGAATTATTAGACATACTATTGAATCGAATCATAATATTAAATAATAATTTACCTAGAATTATAGAATTAGGATTCGATTAAACTTAAAAGGTCATTTGTAATGAAGGATTTAAATTAATATAATTTAAATATTCCATGTATTATTTGGACTCGACTGCCTCTAGAATAATCCCCTGAAAAGACATTGCCCTCAAATTTTTATCTCTTAGGACAATCTCGAAGGTATTCCATCCTCGGCCTTGAAATTATATGCCTCCAATAGGACTCTAAGATCCACTCTAAATAGATAACACCAGATCCTAGATCTTACACCTTTATATAAAAAGGATCAAGCAAACTTATCGTTGTTTCACATATGATTTAAGTAGAGAAGTATCCATAAAATTCAGACACTTGCTTCTTACTTACCAGAGTTCACCTTGCTTCAATCATAAACTCTTACTAACTTAAGTATCAAAGTGGCCTCATTGCATGTTCCACCAGCCAGCTCTTGATTTCAGAGTCAAGATCAACCGATCAAGTTAGTTTTCATTGTCATCAATTGGTGCCATATATGGAAAAAGAATTAAAACAATTTTCTAAATATGATATTTCTTCTTTTATTTTATTTTGAACCTATAAAGTAGTTATAAATTAAATTATTTTTAATATGATTGGTCTTTTGATCATTTAAAGATAATATATCAAATAATTATAATTTAATAATTTAATTAATATTTTATTTATGTAATGTATTAAATATTAAAAAAAATAAAAATAATATGATCATCTAAAAAATAATTAAATTATACTATATTTTATATAAAAATGAAAAACAGAAAACTCTATTGCAAACAAATAGGAAAATAATTACTTAGACCGAGTGTATGAGGGGCTCATGTGTTATTGTTAGCTTAGCCCTAACTCCTTGTATCTGGATATTTAATTTATAAGAATTCAATTCATTATTTTATATTTCCTGCTCAATTTAATTTGATAAATTTCCTTGAATAGTAGTTCTGCTTTAGTTATCGGATACATGATTTGGATATCAAAACCTAAAGCAATAAAAGAATACTATTTTAAATATCCTTAGTTGATTATTATCATAGGAATTGTAATAAATTAAGATTAATTTGTATTCTATGATATGATTCTGTTTTACGGGTCCTAGGATATGAGATATCGATTAGAAATACATAGTAGATGTTGGTGAATATTGTATTGGATTGATCCACTTTTATGAAAATACTACATGTAGATAATGTCATAAGTATTTCTCATTCAATGCTTATACTAGAATCCCTAGATCTAAAATTACTATGAGTTCTTAGGTAGTTTCTCATATGCTTTGACATATTGCCTAACATGCCCATAACAGGATTGCGAATATGTGTATGATTGGGTATACCAGGAACTATACTTAGAAACATAAGTAAAGTGAAGGGATTGCCATTCTTTCTATGAGAGAGAAGATATCAACGGCCATTTGATTAGTGAGACTAGTAGTGTATGCGCATACCCAAATAGGATGATAAGTGTTATGCATATATCTGATTAGTTAGGATCACTAGAGAATTAATAAAATGCATTAGCAATAATAAGGGTGACCGATGACATGTTTTATGCTAATCATTGATATCATTGGCAAAGGGTTGTATAAGATTATTATAGGTTTTATCGATTTGTTCAATCGATACTCAATTCAATTTGGGTAATTATAACGTCTTGCTAGAGTCTAATTATAATTTATGGACTCAAATGATATTTGAGTTCATTGCCTACATTAAATGGGCCTTTTGGATCATACATGTTAAAGGAATTCGGGTTGAACTTGGAAGCTTATTGAATTAGATCTAATTGATTAATTAATTGAATGGTTCAATTAATTTGACCAAACCCTGATTAGATTAGGTTTTTGGGCCAGACCTGTTAATGGATTTTGAACCCTAATTTGCTTTGATTGGATTTCAATTTGGTTTAGGGAATTAATTTGTAGTCTGATTTGAGGAGTCAAATCAAACCATATCCCTTATCCATTTGGCTAGGATAAGGGATAAGATGAAGGCTCACATTTTCTATTAGGAATAGAAAACGTGAACTTCTTGGAATCCTTTTTTTTTTCTTGCGTTATTTCGTTTTTGAAGCAAAATCGAAGTGCAATACGAGATTCCCTTTAGTTCTGCTGCTTTTTTGAAAAAAAGGAGAACAAGAAACCGTAAACTCCTTCTATTCCTCAAGTGTTCTTTTGAAAAACTACAAAGAGCGTAGGCAACCGAATTCTTCCTTTTTCCTTCTCCTTCTCATTGATTTTTAAAATCGTCAGAAATAGAAGAGGGGAAACCAAAACTTCATCTTCTCTATTCCGTTTGAGAAACGAAATATAGCAAGCAATCAAATCTTCTTCTTCCTTCTTGAAAACGTTTGGAATGTAACTTCTCTAGGGAGGATAGGTTTTTTCGTTTTAACCTTTGGAAGGCAAAACAACTTTCTGTTTCAGTGCTAGCACACTTTGGGTTAACCCAAATGACTCTAGCTTGTGTGAAAGAAGAGGGGAGTACTGTTAACATCCCTAAGTCAATTTTGAATTGTTAGAGGATTCTGTAGGGAGGTTCTAGCAACCCAGGATTCTGCAAGGATGCTTAATAAAGCATGCTTCAAAAGTATATCTCTAAACATCTCTACACTTGATTTGGTTGATAAAAATTGTTCCATATATTTCCAGTTTAATTATATGTGGGAAACCCAACATCATGGACTAAGTCAATTTAAATTTTTCTTTTTTCCAACCTTATCTTCTTTTTTTTTTTTCAATAAAAGTCATGAATACCTTTCTTACACTTAAAATTTACTTTTGCCTTTTTATTCTATTGGCTTGGTCTATTGGACTAGTTCTAGGTGTCACCTTCAATTTTTCAATATTAATATGGTCTTTTTTTTTATGAGAGCTTTTTTTTTTTTCAAATGATTGAGAGAGGGGAATTTAAATGCGAATTAAAAATTGATGAATTTTTTTTTTAAAATATTTTTTAAAGAAAACAAGCTAAAGATTATATTTCATAACAAATTACAAAAAGACAACCGAGTAAGAACACTCTTACAAATATTAATACACAAAATAAAGAACTAAAAAATATAAAACATTAATGCAATGTTTGAAAAAATGAGTGTAAAATAAAGAGAGGAGTGTAAATTAAGAGGGTGGATTATGTATTATTTATTTTACACCTTTATTTTATACTATTTGTTTGGATTGAAGAAAAATAAGAAAAAATTTTAATTATATTCACTTTCTTCTCAAATTGGGAGGAAAATTTTTGAGTGCAAAATAAATTTAATTTGCATCCCTCTATATATTTTACACTTAAACAAACAAAATTAATTTACTATTTTCAATGCATTTTCACCCCTCATTTCATTTTATATCCAAACTTTTTTACTTTTCCAAACAATGCCTAAATTGAATTTGCAATCACTCAAGTCGGTAAAAGGTTCAGAGCCAACAAAAGCCAACTGAAAACACCAAAAGTCACAAAAAGCGGCTTTCCTTATGCTTTGACCTATGCATTCCATCCCATGCAACCCGAAGAAAATCCCATCCACGCGAAACACCATTTGCACAAAAAAAATTTATATGTACAAAAATACAAGTACGCACACAAAAATACGCGCATAATTTTATTTCCACATATATAAAACTTTCATTGGCAAATTTAAATCCACATGATTACATCATGCATAATGCAAGCTTTAAATTTCGCTTGGTTTAAAAGAGATCAACTCTGGTGTTTAGAATCAATCTCAGCTTGGATTTGACTGAGACTTGATAAATTAAATTATATATTAAAAAAAAAAAAAGCTAAGTAAGTTGAGAAGTGCTACTTTTATTTAATAAATTCAAATAAAAAATTTTTAAACTTTGCATTCTGTAGAGGTTAGGGCATGGAACGTCGCATATAGGGGTTTGGTCATGGAATGGAATTTCTTCACTTTTTATTTTATCTTTAATTAACAACAACATCGTCAACGAGCCTTAAATCAAACAAAGTTGAAGTCTGCGGTATGGATCTTCCGACGGTTAATCTCTTCGGTCATAGCGAAATCAGTCAACACGAGCCTTAATTGCTTTCCACGACATGAATTTTACGTCTCCATTCAAGTCTGTTATGAATCAAATTTGCATCGATATTTAAGATGATTAATTGATGAATGGGTACATTTGTTTGTTAAATGTTGTTGGAGGATTTCAATCAACGGTCAAATTTTAATTGTTTGTTGAAGAATTAAAAATTAACGAACTCATTTTAAAATTAGGACTATTTTATTTAAAAATATTACCTGATTATATATATATAATAAGGTTTCCTTCCTATTTTAATGTGGAAAAATAGATTAGATTACTTTAGCTTCCGTAATCATTAGAGCAGGAAAAATCATGGTGATTAAGAGAGAAAAAGCATGATTATTTGAACAATTACTAGAATTCTTTGTGTACACGTGCATGTGGCCCTATCGGTACTAGGACTCGACTAGGACGTGCAATAAAGTCATGTGATGTACATGATGATATGCCACATGCCATACCCTCATACATGTTTTTTTCGTTCCCTTTTTGCCCTTTCTATTTTGTCCACCTTTATTTTGCGAAAGATACAAGAAACTTCCTTATAGGATGGCAAAAGCTTGGCTACAAAATGCAAAAACAAAATCACTTTCATTGCAATTATATTGGTTTTGGTAATTTATGACTCATAACCAAATCTTGCCGTGTAAAATGGTTGTAAAATAGTTGATATATATATATATATATATATATATATATATGGATTTTAGTAAAATAGCACATTTTGAATTTAGATACTAAAAATGGCACAAACCTTTCTAATTTAACAAAATAGCACATCCGGCACCTTTTTTCTGAAAATGACAAAACTAACCTTAATATTCCTTACGGTAGAAACGGAGTTGTTAGCTACTACATTTAAGCAAGAAAGTTGAAATCGGCTGAACCCTCTCTCTCTCTCTCTCTCTCTCTCAAAATTCAAAACACTCAATTCCTTTGCAAAACCAAATTTCTTTGCGAATTCTCTCTTAAACCCCAGTTTATACGCAAAATCTCTAACAAAAATTAATCGCTATCTCAAGAAAATCACTTACTTTCTTCAAAATCTCTCGCTAAAATGGAATCAAGCTCCAAAAGTATGAAAATTTTCAATATATGTCATTAAGTGAAATTAGGTTTCTAAATTCCGATTTAATGCTCTAAATCTTAAAAAAAAAAAAATATTACGTGAAAAATTAGTAGTGCATTGCATATTATTTAGTTTAGTTCTTTAAATTAGGGTTCAGATTTTAGGTTTCATTGAAGAGTTTGTTGTCCAAGAGGCTTTCGTTAGTGTTTTTTTTAAAGTTTTTTTCCTTAATTGAATGATATAAAGAACATTGAAGAGCTCCATATTTTTGTTACATGTGTTTGGACTCTCTTCTATTATGTTACTTACTGCTGTTTTTAGGGAATGCCCTTTGATTAGTTTTTTTTATGAAAATACTGTGAATAATTGTACTGATTGATGGAATTGTTTATGCAAAACATGTCAAAAGTAAACATGGCAGTGAAATAAAATCAAACATAAGAAATTTAACCCAAGAACAAGTAGAATTAATTAAATCAATAGAAAATCAGGACATACCTCTTGAGGCAAACCGAAAATTACTTTCTCAAAGCAACCAAATTAGAACTTCTTGTACAATTCGATTGACTTAGGGATTGTGAAAATACTAATCCAGAAAAGCAACTAAATTAGAACTCCTTCTACAATTCGATCGACTTAGGAATTGCGAAAATACTAATCCCCTCTTTCTTCACACACACAAACTTTTAATGAATCTTATTGAATTATAATGATTTTTATTTTAAATTTGAATGAATCTTATTATTGAATTTTAATGATTCTTTGCATATTCACATTAAAAAAAATCATTAATATTCAATAAGATTTATTAAGTTTGAGTACAAATCTATAAGAATCATTATTGAATTATAATGATTTATTTATTCTTGTTTACTCTTATTGTCTCTTATTGATTTTTATTGAATCTAAAAAATATAATCCAGCAAATGCATAAAAAAAAATAAAATTAAAGAATCACACTAAAACAAAAATAAATTATTACTAATTCTTTTTGATACTTAATGATTTTTAAGCTAAATATAATTTAGTAAATATAAATACAATTCAATAAACTTAATTTACTTAAATATAATTTAGTAAAAGTAAATACAGTTAACGTCAATACAATTCAGTAAAGGTAATATAAACCCAAAACATCTAGGTCATTTTCATTTTCTTTGTTAAATAAACTCTAGCAGTCGCCAGTCATCGGAAAATTTCAATAGTGATGAAATCTAACAAATTATAAATTATCGGAAAGCCATCGACTCGTAGATTGTAAATATGGAAAGTAGTTCAATAACATTAAACTTGAAAGCAGTAAAAATCAATAATCTTAATTAGAAATCAATAAGATTCAGTACAAATCAATAATCATTGGTAGAAATCAATAAGATTAAATACAATTCAATAATATTCAGTAGCATTCAGTCACTGAAAATTGAATAAAAGTAAGATTGAGTAGAAAATGAAAAGATTAAGTAGAGATCAATATAACTCAATAACGGTTAACAATCAGTATAAATCAGTAGGACTTAATAAATATCAGTAAATCACAAAACAAGGGAAATTATGCCAAGCATAAATTCATGCTACAGTAGAATGGCACTCAATCTACTATAATGATAAAAAGAGAACTATAAAAAGAAAATATTCCATTAATTATAATCTTATCCATATCGATCAGTAACAATCAGAAAAATTCATCAATCGGAAGCAATCAGTAAAATTCAATAAGAATCATTAAATCACAAAAGTACAGAAAGAGGGGAAAATATGCCAAACAGAAATTAATGCTACACTACAATGCCAAACAATATACTGTAATCATAAAGCAGAGCTAGAAATAGCAAATATTCAATTCATTAAAATCTTAATCTCAGTTGCTTACAACTCAAATAATCAAATTGACTATATATCATAAACAAAAGAAAAAAAAAAATTTCAAATGAAATATAATTAAACAAAATTTCTGTATAATATACCTAATTATCTATAACAAAATTTCAGTATAATATACTATAGAATCAAAAACAAAATCAAAACACTAAACTAACAGAGAAAATCTCAGCACCAAAAGCAAAATCAAATCAATCCAAAGCAAAATACCTGTTACTACCATTGATGAAGGAATCAAAGCAATTAAAAGCAAAATCGCAGCACCAAATAACAGAGAAGATCGAAGAAGAACCAAATAAAACTTCACGAATCGAAATTATAATGAAATCACAGAAGAAATCAAAATTAATCCATGAAGAAATCAAAGAGAAGGAAAGAAGTAAAAAAAAAACAAAGAATCAAAAGCAGAAGGTAGCTATAAACGGAAGGAAACGGCAGAAATAGAAACGGAAAATACTTAAATTGGCATTTTTTTTTTAACATAAAATACTTAAATTAGCTAAAGGTAGAAAAGTAATGTACCATAAAATTGCTATTTTACTATATTAGAAAGTGGATGTGTTTTTTTTTTTTAGGCGAGACGTGTCACATAAACACATTTTTTTTCCCCGACTCGGTACAGTAGATTATTTATACTGAGTCTTGAGATTAATTTTATGAGGTAGTAGTTACAGAAATCGACTTTATATTATAAATTTTATATGACTACAAATTCAACAGTCTCAATTATTTTATGTTTAATTTATAATACAGAATCAAATTCTGCAAACTGTGAACCACTAAAATTAATCTTGGGACTCAATATAAACAATCTATCATGCCGAGTCGAAAAAAATAAAAAAAATAAAAAACAGCTTGCGCGAGACGTCTCGCAGCGAGACAAAGTGATTTACATTTTTTTTTTTAAGTTGAAAGTAGGAAAATGTGTTAAATCATATAAATTCCCTATAATATATCATACAATTTACAAGATTGTTTAAATGTGAAGCTCTTAATCTTATTTCTGGAAGAAGTGATTTTCCTTATTGTATAACCTATGCTGTTACTTGTCCATTAATGGTTTTCATTATATAAAAAATTCTTATAGTGTAAATGCTCTGACATAGTCTAATTAATATCAAATTCTAACTGCTAGACAAAGGCGGTTAAAATTCTCTCAATCAAGCGTTATTGCTTTAAATTTTTAAGACTCTAACCCGTAAAATATTATTACTATAGCTTATAGTATTTTACAAATTTATTTTTACCAACACTAGAAAGATCTTTTAAATAGAATTTTATTAAAAAATTTATTCATTGTCTGAATTAATAAGAAGCAACATGATTAGGTGAGCATAGAAAAAGATACAAAAGAAAAGAAAGAATATTCTTAATTATCTACAAACTAAAATAATTGAAGAAGTTGTCCGTCAATTTCAAATCAATTTCAAATCAATAAAAATGTCTTTATCAATTTGAAATTATAAATTAAACTACTTTTTATATAAATCGATTTTCAAGAAAATGAAAATAAAAATAAGATTCGGAATACATGTGATCAAACAAACTCTTTTTGAATCTTTTTCCTTTAAAAGTGATGATTGCATGAGCTCAATCCCATGTGAAGATACGACGCCACTTTATTAATTTTTATACAAATGTCTTTTTTAGTTGTATTTGGTTAGTTTTACTTAATGAAATAACACTTGTTTAGTATTGAAAAGTAACAAAATTTGCAGCGTTATTCTGGTATTAAAGAAGTACCGAATAAACATGATAATTAATTTAATTAAATATCTAATTTGTGAAAAATAAAAAAGAAAGGTAAACAAAGAAGAAATAGATATGCAAATTGAATAACTTTACTCTCAAGTTATTCATTCAATTATGCCTGGATTCATCGATTACAAGGTGCTGTTGTTGCTGCAGTTGCAAGGGACTCTTCTGGTCTTATAATGGGTTCAGGTACTAATTTCTTTGCGCATGCCGATACTGTTTTACATGCAGAGCTTCTTGCTATTAAACTTGG